>CAXAJV010000611.1:3304023-3561023 GCA_963969225.1 Xylocopa violacea | reverse complement strand
ACGCGCTATCTCAGAGTAGCTTGGGTTAGGTTAGGTTAGATTACGTTATTGATGTATATAAAGGTCCCACGGAGACGAAGAGGCCAACTCGCCACGTATGTTTTCAAATATTCCCGCCGAGATGTTAGATTGGTTTAGGTTAGGTTATATTACGTTATTGAAGTATATAAAGGTCCCACGGAGACGTAGAGGCCAGCTCGCCAGGAATGTGGTCAAATATTACCGCCGAGATGTTAGATTGGGATGGACTAGCTTATATTATGTTATTGATGTATATAAAGGTCCCACGGAGACGTAGAGGCCAACTCGCCAGGAATGTTGTCAAATATTACCGCCGAGATGATAGGTTGGGTTAGGTTAGGTTATAATACGTTATTGATGTATATGAAGGTCAAACGGAGACGTAGAGGCCAACTCGCCAGGAATGTTGTCAAATATTACCGCCGAGATGATAGGTTGGGTTAGGTTAGGTTATAATACGTTATTGATGTATGTAAATGTCCCACGGAGACGTAGATGCCAACTCGCCAGGAATGTTTTTCAAATATTACCGCCGAGATGTTAGGTTGGGTTAGGTTAGTTTATATTACGTCATAAATGTATATAAAGGTCCCACGGAGACGGAGAAGCCAACTCGCCTGGAATGTTGTCAAATATTACCGCCGAGATGTTAGGATGGGGGTAGGTTAGGTTATATTACGTTATTGATGTATATAAAGGTCCCACGGAGACGTAGAGGCCAACTCGACAGGAATGTTGTCAAATGTTACCGCCGAGATGTTAGGTTGGGTTAGATTAAGATATATTACGTTATTGATGTATATGAAGGTCAAACGGAGACGAAGAGGCCAACTCGCCAGGAATGATGTCAAATATTACCGCCGAGATGTTAGGTTGGGTTAGGTTAGGTTATATTACGTTATTGATGTATATAGAGGTCCCACGGAGACGTAGAGGCCAACAAGCCAGGAATGTGGTTAAATATTACCGCCGAGATGTTAGATTGGGATAGACTAGCTTATATTATGTTATTGATGTATATAAAGGTCCCACGGAGACGTAGAGGCAAACTCGCCAGGAATGTTGTCAAGTATTACCGCCGAGATGATAGGTTGAGTTAGGTTAGGTTATAATACGTTATTGATGTATATGAAGGTCAAACGGAGACGTAGAGGCCAACTCGCCAGGAATGATGTCAAATATTACCGCCGAGATGTTAGGTTGGGTTAGGTTAGGTTATATTACGTTATTGAAGTATATAGAGGTCCCACGGAGACGTAGAGGCCAACAAGCCAGGAATGTGGATAAATATTACCGCCGAGATGTTAGGTTGGGTTAGGTTTGGTTATATTACGTGATTGATGTATATAAAGGTCCCACGGAGACGAAGAGGCCAACTCGCCACGTATGTTTTCAAATATTACCGCCGAGATGTTAGATTGGTTTAGGTTAGGTTATATTACGTTATTGAAGTATATAAAGGTCCCACGGAGACGTAGAAGCCAACAAGCCAGGAATGTCGTCAAATATTACCGCCGAGATGTTCGATTGGGTTAGGCTAGCTTATATTATGTTATTCATGTATATAAATGTCCCACGGAGACGTAGAGGCCAACTCGCCAGGAATGATGTCAAATATTACCGCCGAGATGTTAGCTTGGGTTAGGTTAGGTTAGATTACGTTATTGATGTATATAAAGGTCCCACGGAGACGTAGAGGCCAACTCGCC
Source organism: Xylocopa violacea (assembly GCA_963969225.1). Classification (NCBI taxonomy): domain Eukaryota; kingdom Metazoa; phylum Arthropoda; class Insecta; order Hymenoptera; family Apidae; genus Xylocopa; species Xylocopa violacea. The sequence goes on along the minus strand of CAXAJV010000611.1, from coordinate 3,559,293 downwards.
AGGAATGATGTCAAATATTACCGCCGAGATGTTAGGTTGGGTTAGGTTAGGTTATATTAAGCTATTGGTGTATATAGAGGTCCCACGGAGACGTAGAGGCCAACAAGCCAGGAATGTTGTCAAATATTACCGCCGAGATGATAGGTTGGGTTAGGTTACGTTATATTACGTTATTGATGTATATGAAGGTCAAACGGAGACGTAGAGGCCAACTCGCTAGGAATGATTTCAAATATTACCGCCGAGATGTTAGATTGGGTTAGGTTAGGTTATATTACGTTATAGATGTATATAAAGGTCCCACGGAGACGGAGAAGCCAACTCGCCAGGAATGTTGTCAAATATTACCGCCGAGATGTTAGGTTGGGTTAGTTTAGGTTATATTACGTTATTGATGTATATAAAGGTCCCACTTAGACGAAGAGGCCAACTCGCCAGGCATGTTTTCAAATATTACCTCCGAGATGTTAGATTGGTTTAGGTTAGGTTATATTACGTTATTGAAGTATATAAAGGTCCCACGGAGACGTAGAAGCCAACAAGCCAGGAATGTCGTCAAATATTACCGCCGAGATGTTCGATTGGGTTAGGCTAGCTTATATTATGTTATTCATGTATATAAATGTCCCACGGAGACGTAGAGGCCAACTCGCCAGGAATGATGTCAAATATTACCGCCGAGATGTTAGCTTGGGTTAGGTTAGGTTAGATTACGTTATTGATGTATATAAAGGTCCCACGGAGACGTAGAGTTCAACTCGCCAGGAATGTTGTCAAATATTTGCGCCGAGATGATAGGTTGGGTTAGGTTAGGTTATATTACGTTATTGATGTATATAAAGGTCCCACGGAGACGTAGAGGCCAACAAGCCAGGAATGAGGTCAAATATTATCGCCGAGATGTTTGGTTGGGTTAGGTTAGGTTATATTACGTTATTAATGTATATAAAGGTCCCACGGAGACGTAGAGTTCAACTCGCCAGGAATGTTGTCAAATATTAGCGCCGAGATGATAGGTTGGGTTAGGTTAGGTTTTATTACGTTATTGATGTATATAAAGGTCCCACGGAAACGTAGAGGCCAACTCGCCAGGAATGATGTCAAATATTACCGCCGAGATGTTAGGTTGGGTTAGGTTAGGTTATATTACGTTATTGAAGTATATAGAGGTCCCACGGAGACGTAGAGGCCAACAAGCCAGGAATGTGGATAAATATTACCGCCGAGATGTTAGGTTGGGTTAGGTTTGGTTATATTACGTGATTGATGTATATAAAGGTCCCACGGAGACGAAGAGGCCAACTCGCCACGTATGTTTTCAAATATTACCGCCGAGATGTTAGCTTGGGTTAGGTTAGGTTTTATTACGTTATTGATGTATATAAAGGTCCCACGGAAACGTAGAGGCCAACAAGCCAGGAATGAGGTCAAATATTATCGCCGAGATGTTTGGTTGGGTTAGGTTAGATTATAATACGTTATTAATGTATATAAAGGTCCCACGGAGACATAGAGGCCAACAAGCCAGGAATGTCGTCAAATATTACAGCCGAGATGTTAGATTGGGTTAGGTTAGATTATATTACGTTATTGAAGTATATAAAGGTCCCACGGAGACGTAGAGGCCAACAAGCCAGGAATGTCGTCAAATATTACCGCCGAGATGTTAGATTGGGTTAGGCTAGCTTATATTATGTTATTGATGTATATAAAGGTCCCACGGAGACGTAGAGGCCAGCTCGCCAGGAATGTTGTCAAATATTATCGCCGAGATGTTAGGTTGGGTTAGGTTACGTTATATTAAGTTATTGATGTATATGAAGGTCAAACGGAGACGTAGAGGCCAACTCGCTAGGAATGATGTCAAATATTACCGCCGGACTGTTAGATTGGGTTAGGTTAGGTTATATTACGTTATTGATGTATATAAACGTCCCATGGAGACGTAGATGCCAACTCGCCAGGAATGTTTTCAAATATTACCGCCGAGATGTCAGGTTGGGTTAGGTTAGGTTATATTACGTTATAGATGTATATAAAGGTTCCACGTAGACGTAGAGGCCAACAAGCCAGGAATGTCGTCAAATATTACCGCCGAGATGTTAGATTGGGTTAGGCTAGCTTATATTATGTTATTGATGTATATAAAGGTCCAACGGAGACGTAGAGGCCAACAAGCCAGGAATGTGGTCAAATATTACCGCCGAGATGTTAGATTGGGATGGACTAGCTTATATTATGTTATTGATGTATATAAAGGTCCCACGGAGACATAGAGGCCAACTCGCCAGGAATGTTGTCAAATATTACCGCCGAGATGATAGGTTGGGTTAGGTTAGGTTATAATACGTTATTGATGTATATGAAGGTCAAACGGAGACGTAGAGGCCAACTCGCCAGGAATGTTGTCAAATATTACCGCCGAGATGATAGGTTGGGTTAGGTTAGGTTATAATACGTTATTGATGTATATAAATGTCCCACGGAGACGTAGATGCCAACTCGCCAGGAATGTTTTCAAATATTACCGCCGAGATGTTAGGTTGGGTTAGGTTAGGTTATAATACGTTATTGATGTATATAAATGTCCCACGGAGACGTAGATGCCAACTCGCCAGAAATGTTTTCAAATATTACCGCCGAGATGTTAGGTTGGGTTAGGTTAGGTTATATTACGTTATAAATGTATATAAAGGTCCCACGGAGACGGAGAAGCCAACTCGCCTGGAATGTTGTCAAATATTACCGCCGAGATGTTAGGATGGGGTAGGTTAGGTTATATTACGTTATTGATGTATATAAAGGTCCCACGGAGACGTAGAGGCCAACTCGACAGGAATGTTGTCAAATGTTACCGCCGAGATGTTAGGTTGGGTTAGATTAAGATATATTACGTTATTGATGTATATGAAGGTCAAACGGAGACGTAGAGGCCAACTCGCCAGGAATGATGTCAAATATTACCGCCGAGATGTTAGGTTGGGTTAGGTTAGGTTATATTACGTTATTGATGTATATAGAGGTCCCACGGAGACGTAGAGGCCAACAAGCCAGGAATGTGGTTAAATATTACCGCCGAGATGTTAGATTGGGATAGACTAGCTTATATTATGTTATTGATGTATATAAAGGTCCCACGGAGACGTAGAGGCAAACTCGCCAGGAATGTTGTCAAATATTACCGCCGAGATGATAGGTTGGGTTAGGTTAGGTTATAATACGTTATTGATGTATATGAAGGTCAAACGGAGACGTAGAGGCCAACTCGCCAGGAATGATGTCAAATATTACCGCCGAGATGTTAGGTTGGGTTAGGTTAGGTTATATTACGTTATTGAAGTATATAGAGGTCCCACGGAGACGTAGAGGCCAACAAGCCAGGAATGTGGATAAATATTACCGCCGAGATGTTAGCTTGGGTTAGGTTTGGTTATATTACGTGATTGATGTATATAAAGGTCCCACGGAGACGAAGAGGCCAACTCGCCACGTATGTTTTCAAATATTACCGCCGAGATGTTAGCTTGGGTTAGGTTAGGTTAGATTACGTTATTGATGTATATAAAGGTCCCACGGAGACGGAGAAGCCAACTCGCCTGGAATGTTGTCAAATATTACCGCCGAGATGTTAGATTGGGTTAGGTTAGATTATATTACGTTATTGAAGTATATAAAGGTCCCACGGAGACGTAGAGGCCAACAAGCCAGGAATGTCGTCAAATATTACCGCCGAGATGTTAGATTGGGTTAGGCTAGCTTATATTATGTTATTGATGTATATAAAGGTCCCACGGAGACGTAGACGCCAACTCGCCAGGAATGATGTCAAATATTACCGCCGAGATGTTAGCTTGGGTTAGGTTAGGTTAGATTACGTTATTGATGTATATAAAGGTCCCACGGAGACTTAGAGGCCAACAAGCCAGGAATGTAGTCAAATATTATCGCCGAGATGTTAGGTTGGGTTAGGTTAGGTTTTATTACGTCATTGATGTATATAAAGGTCCCACGGAGACGTAGAGGCCAACTCGCCAGGAATGTTGTCAAATATGACCGCCGAGATGTTAGGTTGGGTTAGTTTAGGTTATATTACGTTATTGATGTATATAAAGGTCCCACGGAGACGTAGACGCCAACTCGCCAGGAATGATGTCAAATATTACCGCCGAGATGTTAGCTTGGGTTAGGTTAGGTTAGATTACGTTATTGATGTATATAAAGGTCCCACGGAGACGAAGAGGCCAACTCGCCACGTATGTTTTCAAATATTCCCGCCGAGATGTTAGATTGGTTTAGGTTAGGTTATATTACGTTATTGAAGTATATAAAGGTCCCACGGAGACGTAGAGGCCAGCTCGCCAGGAATGTGGTCAAATATTACCGCCGAGATGTTAGATTGGGATGGACTAGCTTATATTATGTTATTGATGTATATAAAGGTCCCACGGAGACGTAGAGGCCAACTCGCCAGGAATGTTGTCAAATATTACCGCCGAGATGATAGGTTGGGTTAGGTTAGGTTATAATACGTTATTGATGTATATGAAGGTCAAACGGAGACGTAGAGGCCAACTCGCCAGGAATGTTGTCAAATATTACCGCCGAGATGATAGGTTGGGTTAGGTTAGGTTATAATACGTTATTGATGTATGTAAATGTCCCACGGAGACGTAGATGCCAACTCGCCAGGAATGTTTTCAAATATTACCGCCGAGATGTTAGGTTGGGTTAGGTTAGTTTATATTACGTCATAAATGTATATAAAGGTCCCACGGAGACGGAGAAGCCAACTCGCCTGGAATGTTGTCAAATATTACCGCCGAGATGTTAGGATGGGGTAGGTTAGGTTATATTACGTTATTGATGTATATAAAGGTCCCACGGAGACGTAGAGGCCAACTCGACAGGAATGTTGTCAAATGTTACCGCCGAGATGTTAGGTTGGGTTAGATTAAGATATATTACGTTATTGATGTATATGAAGGTCAAACGGAGACGAAGAGGCCAACTCGCCAGGAATGATGTCAAATATTACCGCCGAGATGTTAGGTTGGGTTAGGTTAGGTTATATTACGTTATTGATGTATATAGAGGTCCCACGGAGACGTAGAGGCCAACAAGCCAGGAATGTGGTTAAATATTACCGCCGAGATGTTAGATTGGGATAGACTAGCTTATATTATGTTATTGATGTATATAAAGGTCCCACGGAGACGTAGAGGCAAACTCGCCAGGAATGTTGTCAAGTATTACCGCCGAGATGATAGGTTGGGTTAGGTTAGGTTATAATACGTTATTGATGTATATGAAGGTCAAACGGAGACGTAGAGGCCAACTCGCCAGGAATGATGTCAAATATTACCGCCGAGATGTTAGGTTGGGTTAGGTTAGGTTATATTACGTTATTGAAGTATATAGAGGTCCCACGGAGACGTAGAGGCCAACAAGCCAGGAATGTGGATAAATATTACCGCCGAGATGTTAGGTTGGGTTAGGTTTGGTTATATTACGTGATTGATGTATATAAAGGTCCCACGGAGACGAAGAGGCCAACTCGCCACGTATGTTTTCAAATATTACCGCCGAGATGTTAGATTGGTTTAGGTTAGGTTATATTACGTTATTGAAGTATATAAAGGTCCCACGGAGACGTAGAAGCCAACAAGCCAGGAATGTCGTCAAATATTACCGCCGAGATGTTCGATTGGGTTAGGCTAGCTTATATTATGTTATTCATGTATATAAATGTCCCACGGAGACGTAGAGGCCAACTCGCCAGGAATGATGTCAAATATTACCGCCGAGATGTTAGCTTGGGTTAGGTTAGGTTAGATTACGTTATTGATGTATATAAAGGTCCCACGGAGACGTAGAGTTCAACTCGCCAGGAATGTTGTCAAATATTTGCGCCGAGATGATAGGTTGGGTTAGGTTAGGTTATATTACGTTATTGATGTATATAAAGGTCCCACGGAGACGTAGAGGCCAACAAGCCAGGAATGAGGTCAAATATTATCGCCGAGATGTTTGGTTGGGTTAGGTTAGGTTATATTACGTTATTAATGTATATAAAGGTCCCACGGAGACGTAGAGTTCAACTCGCCAGGAATGTTGTCAAATATTAGCGCCGAGATGATAGGTTGGGTTAGGTTAGGTTTTATTACGTTATTGATGTATATAAAGGTCCCACGGAAACGTAGAGGCCAACAAGCCAGGAATGAGGTCAAATATTATCGCCGAGATGTTTGGTTGGGTTAGGTTAGATTATAATACGTTATTAATGTATATAAAGGTCCCACGGAGACATAGAGGCCAACAAGCCAGGAATGTCGTCAAATATTACAGCCGAGATGTTAGATTGGGTTAGGTTAGATTATATTACGTTATTGAAGTATATAAAGGTCCCACGGAGACGTAGAGGCCAACAAGCCAGGAATGTCGTCAAATATTACCGCCGAGATGTTAGATTGGGTTAGGCTAGCTTATATTATGTTATTGATGTATATAAAGGTCCCACGGAGACGTAGAGGCCAGCTCGCCAGGAATGTTGTCAAATATTATCGCCGAGATGTTAGGTTGGGTTAGGTTACGTTATATTAAGTTATTGATGTATATGAAGGTCAAACGGAGACGTAGAGGCCAACTCGCTAGGAATGATGTCAAATATTACCGCCGGACTGTTAGATTGGGTTAGGTTAGGTTATATTACGTTATTGATGTATATAAACGTCCCATGGAGACGAAGAGGCCAACTCGCCACGTATGTTTTCAAATATTACCGCCGAGATGTTAGCTTGGGTTAGGTTAGGTTTTATTACGTTATTGATGTATATAAAGGTCCCACGGAAACGTAGAGGCCAACAAGCCAGGAATGAGGTCAAATATTATCGCCGAGATGTTTGGTTGGGTTAGGTTAGATTATAATACGTTATTAATGTATATAAAGGTCCCACGGAGACATAGAGGCCAACAAGCCAGGAATGTCGTCAAATATTACAGCCGAGATGTTAGATTGGGTTAGGTTAGATTATATTACGTTATTGAAGTATATAAAGGTCCCACGGAGACGTAGAGGCCAACAAGCCAGGAATGTCGTCAAATATTACCGCCGAGATGTTAGATTGGGTTAGGCTAGCTTATATTATGTTATTGATGTATATAAAGGTCCCACGGAGACGTAGAGGCCAGCTCGCCAGGAATGTTGTCAAATATTATCGCCGAGATGTTAGGTTGGGTTAGGTTACGTTATATTAAGTTATTGATGTATATGAAGGTCAAACGGAGACGTAGAGGCCAACTCGCTAGGAATGATGTCAAATATTACCGCCGGACTGTTAGATTGGGTTAGGTTAGGTTATATTACGTTATTGATGTATATAAACGTCCCATGGAGACGTAGATGCCAACTCGCCAGGAATGTTTTCAAATATTACCGCCGAGATGTTAGGTTGGGTTAGGTTAGGTTATATTACGTTATAGATGTATATAAAGGTTCCACGTAGACGTAGAGGCCAACAAGCCAGGAATGTCGTCAAATATTACCGCCGAGATCTTAGATTGGGTTAGGCTAGCTTATATTATGTTATTGATGTATATAAAGGTCCAACGGAGACGTAGAGGCCAACAAGCCAGGAATGTGGTCAAATATTACCGCCGAGATGTTAGATTGGGATGGACTAGCTTATATTATGTTATTGATGTATATAAAGGTCCCACGGAGACATAGAGGCCAACTCGCCAGGAATGTTGTCAAATATTACCGCCGAGATGATAGGTTGGGTTAGGTTAGGTTATAATACGTTATTGATGTATATGAAGGTCAAACGGAGACGTAGAGGCCAACTCGCCAGGAATGTTGTCAAATATTACCGCCGAGATGATAGGTTGGGTTAGGTTAGGTTATAATACGTTATTGATGTATATAAGTGTCCCACGGAGACGTAGATGCCAACTCGCCAGGAATGTTTTCAAATATTACCGCCGAGATGTTAGGTTGGGTTAGGTTAGGTTATAATACGTTATTGATGTATATAAATGTCCCACGGAGACGTAGATGCCAACTCGCCAGAAATGTTTTCAAATATTACCGCCGAGATGTTAGGTTGGGTTAGGTTAGGTTATATTACGTTATAAATGTATATAAAGGTCCCACGGAGACGGAGAAGCCAACTCGCCTGGAATGTTGTCAAATATTACCGCCGAGATGTTAGGATGGGGTAGGTTAGGTTATATTACGTTATTGATGTATATAAAGGTCCCACGGAGACGTAGAGGCCAACTCGACAGGAATGTTGTCAAATGTTACCGCCGAGATGTTAGGTTGGGTTAGATTAAGATATATTACGTTATTGATGTATATGAAGGTCAAACGGAGACGTAGAGGCCAACTCGCCAGGAATGATGTCAAATATTACCGCCGAGATGTTAGGTTGGGTTAGGTTAGGTTATATTACGTTATTGATGTATATAGAGGTCCCACGGAGACGTAGAGGCCAACAAGCCAGGAATGTGGTTAAATATTACCGCCGAGATGTTAGATTGGGATAGACTAGCTTATATTATGTTATTGATGTATATAAAGGTCCCACGGAGACGTAGAGGCAAACTCGCCAGGAATGTTGTCAAATATTACCGCCGAGATGATAGGTTGGGTTAGGTTAGGTTATAATACGTTATTGATGTATATGAAGGTCAAACGGAGACGTAGAGGCCAACTCGCCAGGAATGATGTCAAATATTACCGCCGAGATGTTAGGTTGGGTTAGGTTAGGTTATATTACGTTATTGAAGTATATAGAGGTCCCACGGAGACGTAGAGGCCAACAAGCCAGGAATGTGGATAAATATTACCGCCGAGATGTTAGCTTGGGTTAGGTTTGGTTATATTACGTGATTGATGTATATAAAGGTCCCACGGAGACGAAGAGGCCAACTCGCCACGTATGTTTTCAAATATTACCGCCGAGATGTTAGCTTGGGTTAGGTTAGGTTAGATTACGTTATTGATGTATATAAAGGTCCCACGGAGACGTAGAGTTCAACTCGCCAGGAATGTTGTCAAATATTTGCGCCGAGATGATAGGTTGGGTTAGGTTAGGTTATATTACGTTATTGATGTATATAAAGGTCCCACGGAAACGTAGAGGCCAACAAGCCAGGAATGAGGTCAAATATTATCGCCGAGATGTTTGGTTGGGTTAGGTTAGATTATATTACGTTATTAATGTATATAAAGGTCCCACGGAGACGGAGAAGCCAACTCGCCTGGAATGTTGTCAAATATTACCGCCGAGATGTTAGATTGGGTTAGGTTAGATTATATTACGTTATTGAAGTATATAAAGGTCCCACGGAGACGTAGAGGCCAACAAGCCAGGAATGTCGTCAAATATTACCGCCGAGATGTTAGATTGGGTTAGGCTAGCTTATATTATGTTATTGATGTATATAAAGGTCCCACGGAGACGTAGACGCCAACTCGCCAGGAATGATGTCAAATATTACCGCCGAGATGTTAGCTTGGGTTAGGTTAGGTTAGATTACGTTATTGATGTATATAAAGGTCCCACGGAGACTTAGAGGCCAACAAGCCAGGAATGTAGTCAAATATTATCGCCGAGATGTTAGGTTGGGTTAGGTTAGGTTTTATTACGTCATTGATGTATATAAAGGTCCCACGGAGACGTAGAGGCCAACTCGCCAGGAATGTTGTCAAATATGACCGCCGAGATGTTAGGTTGGGTTAGTTTAGGTTATATTACGTTATTGATGTATATAAAGGTCCCACGGAGACGTAGACGCCAACTCGCCAGGAATGATGTCAAATATTACCGCCGAGATGTTAGCTTGGGTTAGGTTAGGTTAGATTACGTTATTGATGTATATAAAGGTCCCACGGAGACGAAGAGGCCAACTCGCCACGTATGTTTTCAAATATTCCCGCCGAGATGTTAGATTGGTTTAGGTTAGGTTATATTACGTTATTGAAGTATATAAAGGTCCCACGGAGACGTAGAGGCCAGCTCGCCAGGAATGTGGTCAAATATTACCGCCGAGATGTTAGATTGGGATGGACTAGCTTATATTATGTTATTGATGTATATAAAGGTCCCACGGAGACGTAGAGGCCAACTCGCCAGGAATGTTGTCAAATATTACCGCCGAGATGATAGGTTGGGTTAGGTTAGGTTATAATACGTTATTGATGTATATGAAGGTCAAACGGAGACGTAGAGGCCAACTCGCTAGTAATGATTTCAAATATTACCGCCGAGATGTTAGATTGGGTTAGGTTAGGTTATATTACGTTATAGATGTATATAAAGGCCCCACGGAGACGGAGAAGCCAACTCGCCAGGAATGTTGTCAAATATTACCGCCGTGATGTTAGGTTGGGTTAGTTTAGGTTATGTTACGTTATTGACGTATATAAAGGTCCCACTTAGACGAAGAGGCCAACTTGCCAGGCATGTTTTCAAATATTACCGCCGAGATGTTAGATTGGTTTAGGTTAGGTTATATTACGTTATTGAATTATATAAAGGTCCCACGTAGACGTAGAGGCCAACAAGCCAGGAATGTCGTCAAATATTACAGCCGAGATGTTAGATTGGGTTAGGCTAGCTTATATTATGTTATTGATGTATATAAAGGTCCCACGGAGACGTAGAGGCCAACAAGCCACGAATGAGGTCAAATATTATCGCCGAGATGTTTGGTTGGGTTAGGTTAGGTTATATTACGTTATTAATGTATATAAAGGTCCCACGGAGACGAAGAAGCCAACTCGCCAGGAATGTTGTCAAATATTACCGCCGAGATGTTAGGTTGGGTTGGGTTAGGTTATATTACGTCATTGATGTATATAAAGGTCCCACGGAGACGTAGAGGCCAACTCGCCAGGAATGTTGTCAAATATGACCGCCGAGATGTTAGGTTGGGTTAGGTTAGGTTATATTACGTTATTGAAGTATATAAAGGTCCCACGGAGGCGTAGAGGCCAACAAGCCAGGAATGTCGTCAAATATTACCGCGGAGATGTTAGATTGGGTTAGGCTAACTTATATTATGTTATTGATGTATATAAAGGTCCCACGGAGACGTAGACGCCAACTCGCCAGGAATGATGTCAAATATTACCGCCGAGATGTTAGCTTGGGTTAGGCAAGCTTATATTATGTTATTGATGTATATAAAGGTCCCACGGAAACGTAGAGGCCAACTCGCCAGGAATGATGTCAAATATTACCGCCGAGATGTTAGCTTGGGTTAGGTTAGGTTAGATTACGTTATTGATGTATATAAAGGTCCCACGGAGACGTAGAGGCCAACTCGCCAGGAATGATGTCAAATATTACCGCCGAGATGTTAGGTTGGGTTAGGTTAGGTTATATTAAGCTATTGGTGTATATAGAGGTCCCACGGAGACGTAGAGGCCAACAAGCCAGGAATGTTGTCAAATATTACCGCCGAGATGATAGGTTGGGTTAGGTTACGTTATATTACGTTATTGATGTATATGAAGGTCAAATGGAGACGTAGAGGCCAACTCGCTAGGAATGATTTCAAATATTACCGCCGAGATGTTAGATTGGGTTAGGTTAGGTTATATTACGTTATAGATGTATATAAAGGTCCCACGGAGACGGAGAAGCCAACTCGCCAGGAATGTTGTCAAATATTACCGCCGAGATGTTAGGTTGGGTTAGTTTAGGTTATATTACGTTATTGATGTATATAAAGGTCCCACTTAGACGAAGAGGCCAACTCGCCAGGCATGTTTTCAAATATTACCTCCGAGATGTTAGATTGGTTTAGGTTAGGTTATATTACGTTACTGAAGTATATAAAGGTCCCACGGAGACGTAGAGGCCAACTCGCCAGGAATGTTGTCAAATATTACCGCCGAGATGATAGGTTGGGTTAGGTTAGGTTATAATACGTTATTGATGTATATGAAGGTCAAACGGAGACGTAGAGGCCAACTCGCCAGGAATGTTGTCAAATATTACCGCCGAGATGATAGGTTGGGTTAGGTTAGGTTATAATACGTTATTGATGTATGTAAATGTCCCACGGAGACGTAGATGCCAACTCGCCAGGAATGTTTTCAAATATTACCGCCGAGATGTTAGGTTGGGTTAGGTTAGTTTATATTACGTCAAAAATGTATATAAAGGTCCCACGGAGACGGAGAAGCCAACTCGCCTGGAATGTTGTCAAATATTACCGCCGAGATGTTAGGATGGGGTAGGTTAGGTTATATTACGTTATTGATGTATATAAAGGTCCCACGGAGACGTAGAGGCCAACTCGACAGGAATGTTGTCAAATGTTACCGCCGAGATGTTAGGTTGGGTTAGATTAAGATATATTACGTTATTGATGTATATGAAGGTCAAACGGAGACGTAGAGGCCAACTCGCCAGGAATGATGTCAAATATTACCGCCGAGATGTTAGGTTGCGTTAGGTTAGGTTATATTACGTTATTGATGTATATAGAGGTCCCACGGAGACGTAGAGGCCAACAAGCCAGGAATGTGGTTAAATATTACCGCCGAGATGTTAGATTGGGATAGACTAGCTTATATTATGTTATTGATGTATATAAAGGTCCCACGGAGACGTAGAGGCAAACTCGCCAGGAATGTTGTCAAGTATTACCGCCGAGATGATAGGTTGGGTTAGGTTAGGTTATAATACGTTATTGATGTATATGAAGGTCAAACGGAGACGTAGAGGCCAACTCGCCAGGAATGATGTCAAATATTACCGCCGAGATGTTAGGTTGGGTTAGGTTAGGTTATATTACGTTATTGAAGTATATAGAGGTCCCACGGAGACGTAGAGGCCAACAAGCCAGGAATGTGGATAAATATTACCGCCGAGATGTTAGGTTGGGTTAGGTTTGGTTATATTACGTGATTGATGTATATAAAGGTCCCACGGAGACGAAGAGGCCAACTCGCCACGTATGTTTTCAAATATTACCGCCGAGATGTTAGATTGGTTTAGGTTAGGTTATATTACGTTATTGAAGTATATAAAGGTCCCACGGAGACGTAGAAGCCAACAAGCCAGGAATGTCGTCAAATATTACCGCCGAGATGTTCGATTGGGTTAGGCTAGCTTATATTATGTTATTCATGTATATAAATGTCCCACGGAGACGTAGAGGCCAACTCGCCAGGAATGATGTCAAATATTACCGCCGAGATGTTAGCTTGGGTTAGGTTAGGTTAGATTACGTTATTGATGTATATAAATGTCCCACGGAGACGTAGAGTTCAACTCGCCAGGAATGTTGTCAAATATTTGCGCCGAGATGATAGGTTGGGTTAGGTTAGGTTATATTACGTTATTGATGTATATAAAGGTCCCACGGAGACGTAGAGGCCAACAAGCCAGGAATGAGGTCAAATATTATCGCCGAGATGTTTGGTTGGGTTAGGTTAGGTTATATTACGTTATTAATGTATATAAAGGTCCCACGGAGACGTAGAGTTCAACTCGCCAGGAATGTTGTCAAATATTAGCGCCGAGATGATAGGTTGGGTTAGGTTAGGTTTTATTACGTTATTGATGTATATAAAGGTCCCACGGAAACGTAGAGGCCAACAAGCCAGGAATGAGGTCAAATATTATCGCCGAGATGTTTGGTTGGGTTAGGTTAGATTATATTACGTTATTAATGTATATAAAGGTCCCACGGAGACATAGAGGCCAACAAGCCAGGAATGTCGTCAAATATTACAGCCGAGATGTTAGATTGGGTTAGGTTAGATTATATTACGTTATTGAAGTATATAAAGGTCCCACGGAGACGTAGAGGCCAACTCGCTAGGAATGATGTCAAATATTACCGCCGGACTGTTAGATTGGGTTAGGTTAGGTTATATTACGTTATTGATGTATATAAATGTCCCATGGAGACGTAGATGACAACTCGCCAGGAATGTTTTCAAATATTACCGCCGAGATGTTAGGTTGGGTTAGGTTAGGTTATATTACGTTATAGATGTATATAAAGGTTCCACGTAGACGTAGAGGCCAACAAGCCAGGAATGTCGTCAAATATTACCGCCGAGATCTTAGATTGGGTTAGGCTAGCTTATATTATGTTATTGATGTATATAAAGGTCCAACGGAGACATAGAGGCCAACAAGCCAGGAATGTGGTCAAATATTACCGCCGAGATGTTAGATTGGGATGGACTAGCTTATATTATGTTATTGATGTATATAAAGGTCCCACGGAGACGTAGAGGCCAACTCGCCAGGAATGTTGTCAAATATTACCGCCGAGATGATAGGTTGGGTTAGGTTAGGTTATAATACGTTATTGATGTATATGAAGGTCAAACGGAGACGTAGAGGCCAACTCGCCAGGAATGTTGTCAAATATTACCGCCGAGATGATAGGTTGGGTTAGGTTAGGTTATAATACGTTATTGATGTATATGAAGGTCAAACGGAGACGTAGAGGCCAACTCGCCAGGAATGTTGTCAAATATTACCGCCGAGATGATAGGTTGGGTTAGGTTAGGTTATAATACGTTATTGATGTATATAAATGTCCCACGGAGACGTAGATGCCAACTCGCCAGGAATGTTTTCAAATATTACCGCCGAGATGTTAGGTTGGGTTAGGTTAGGTTATAATACGTTATTGATGTATATAAATGTCCCACGGAGACGTAGATGCCAACTCGCCAGGAATGTTTTCAAATATTACCGCCGAGATGTTAGGTTGGGTTAGGTTAGGTTATATTACGTTATAAATGTATATAAAGGTCCCACGGAGACGGAGAAGCCAACTCGCCTGGAATGTTGTCAAATATTACCGCCGAGATGTTAGGATGGGGTAGGTTAGGTTATATTACGTTATTGATGTATATAAAGGTCCCACGGAGACGTAGAGGCCAACTCGACAGGAATGTTGTCAAATGTTACCGCCGAGATGTTAGGTTGGGTTAGATTAAGATATATTACGTTATTGATGTATATGAAGGTCAAACGGAGACGTAGAGGCCAACTCGCCAGGAATGATGTCAAATATTACCGCCGAGATGTTAGGTTGGGTTAGGTTAGGTTATATTACGTTATTGATGTATATAGAGGTCCCACGGAGACGTAGAGGCCAACAAGCCAGGAATGTGGTTAAATATTACCGCCGAGATGTTAGATTGGGATAGACTAGCTTATATTATGTTATTGATGTATATAAAGGTCCCACGGAGACGTAGAGGCAAACTCCCCAGGAATGTTGTCAAATATTACCGCCGAGATGATAGGTTGGGTTAGGTTAGGCTATAATACGTTATTGATGTATATGAAGGTCAAACGGAGACGTAGAGGCCAACTCGCCAGGAATGATGTCAAATATTACCGCCGAGATGTTAGGTTGGGTTAGGTTAGGTTATATTACGTTATTGAAGTATATAGAGGTCCCACGGAGACGTAGAGGCCAACAAGCCAGGAATGTGGATAAATATTACCGCCGAGATGTTAGGTTGGGTTAGGTTTGGTTATATTACGTGATTGATGTATATAAAGGTCCCACGGAGACGAAGAGGCCAACTCGCCACGTATGTTTTCAAATATTACCGCCGAGATGTTAGATTGGGTTAGGTTAGGTTATATTGCGTTATAGATGTATATAAAGGTCCCACGGAGACGGAGAAGCCAACTCGCCAGGAATGTTGTCAAATATTACCGCCGAGATGTTAGGTTGGGTTAGTTTAGGTTATATTACGTTATTGATGTATATAAAGGTCCCACGGAGACGTAGACGCCAACTCGCCAGGAATGATGTCAAATATTACCGCCGAGATGTTAGCTTGGGTTAGGTTAGGTTAGATTACGTTATTGATGTATATAAAGGTCCCACGGAGACGAAGAGGCCAACTCGCCACGTATGTTTTCAAATATTACCGCCGAGATGTTAGATTGGTTTAGGCTAGCTTATATTATGTTATTGATGTATATAAAGGTCCAACGGAGACGTAGAGGCCAACAAGCCAGGAATGTGGTCAAATATTACCGCCGAGATGTTAGATTGGGATGGACTAGCTTATATTATGTTATTGATGTATATAAAGGTCCCACGGAGACGTAGAGGCCAACTCGCCAGGAATGTTGTCAAATATTACCGCCGAGATGATAGGTTGGGTTAGGTTAGGTTATAATACGTTATTGATGTATATGAAGGTCAAACGGAGACGTAGAGGCCAACTCGCCAGGAATGTTGTCAAATATTACCGCCGAGATGATAGGTTGGGTTAGGTTAGGTTATAATACGTTATTGATGTATATAAATGTCCCACGGAGACGTAGAGGCCAACTCGCCAGGAATGTTGTCAAATATTACCGCCGAGATGATAGGTTGGGTTAGGTTAGGTTATAATACGTTATTGATGTATATGAAGGTCAAACGGAGACGTAGAGGCCAACTCGCCAGGAATGTTGTCAAATATTACCGCCGAGATGTTAGATTGGTTTAGGCTAGCTTATATTATGTTATTGATGTATATAAAGGTCCAACGGAGACGTAGAGGCCAACAAGCCAGGAATGTGGTCAAATATTACCGCCGAGATGTTAGATTGGGATGGACTAGCTTATATTATGTTATTGATGTATATAAAGGTCCCACGGAGACGTAGAGGCCAACTCGCCAGGAATGTTGTCAAATATTACCGCCGAGATGATAGGTTGGGTTAGGTTAGGTTATAATACGTTATTGATGTATATGAAGGTCAAACGGAGACGTAGAGGCCAACTCGCCAGGAATGTTGTCAAATATTACCGCCGAGATGATAGGTTGGGTTAGGTTAGGTTATAATACGTTATTGATGTATATAAATGTCCCACGGAGACGTAGATGCCAACTCGCCAGGAATGTCTTCAAATATTACCGCCGAGATGTTAGGTTGGGTTAGGTTAGGTTATAATACGTTATTGATGTATATAAATGTCCCACGGAGACGTAGATGCCAACTCGCCAGGAATGTTTTCAAATATTACCGCCGAGATGTTAGGTTGGGTTAGGTTAGGTTATATTACGTTATAAATGTATATAAAGGTCCCACGGAGACGGAGAAGCCAACTCGCCTGGAATGTTGTCAAATATTACCGCCGAGATGTTAGGATGGGGTAGGTTAGGTTATATTACGTTATTGATGTATATAAAGGTCCCACGGAGACGTAGAGGCCAACTCGACAGGAATGTTGTCAAATGTTACCGCCGAGATGTTAGGTTGGGTTAGATTAAGATATATTACGTTATTGATGTATATGAAGGTCAAACGGAGACGTAGAGGCCAACTCGCCAGGAATGATGTCAAATATTACCGCCGAAATGTTAGGTTGGGTTAGGTTAGGTTATATTACGTTATTGATGTATATAGAGGTCCCACGGAGACGTAGAGGCCAACAAGCCAGGAATGTGGTTAAATATTACCGCCGAGATGTTAGATTGGGATAGACTAGCTTATATTATGTTATTGATGTATATAAAGGTCCCACGGAGACGTAGAGGCAAACTCGCCAGGAATGTTGTCAAATATTACCGCCGAGATGATAGGTTGGGTTAGGTTAGGCTATAATACGTTATTGATGTATATGAAGGTCAAACGGAGACGTAGAGGCCAACTCGCCAGGAATGATGTCAAATATTACCGCCGAGATGTTAGGTTGGGTTAGGTTAGGTTATATTACGTTATTGAAGTATATAGAGGTCCCACGTAGACGTAGAGGCCAACAAGCCAGGAATGTCGTCAAATATTACCGCCGAGATCTTAGATTGGGTTAGGCTAGCTTATATTATGTTATTGATGTATATAAAGGTCCAACGGAGACGTAGAGGCCAACAAGCCAGGAATGTGGTCAAATATTACCGCCGAGATGTTAGATTGGGATGGACTAGCTTATATTATGTTATTGATGTATATAAAGGTCCCACGGAGACGTAGAGGCCAACTCGCCAGGAATGTTGTCAAATATTACCGCCGAGATGATAGGTTGGGTTAGATTAAGATATATTACGTTATTGATGTATATGAAGGTCAAACGGAGACGTAGAGGCCAACTCGCCAGGAATGATGTCAAATATTACCGCCGAGATGTTAGGTTGGGTTAGGTTAGGTTATATTACGTTATTGATGTATATAGAGGTCCCACGGAGACGTAGAGGCCAACAAGCCAGGAATGTGGTTAAATATTACCGCCGAGATGTTAGATTGGGATAGACTAGCTTATATTATGTTATTGATGTATATAAAGGTCCCACGGAGACGTAGAGGCAAACTCGCCAGGAATGTTGTCAAATATTACCGCCGAGATGATAGGTTGGGTTAGGTTAGGCTATAATACGTTATTGATGTATATGAAGGTCAAACGGAGACGTAGAGGCCAACTCGCCAGGAATGATGTCAAATATTACCGCCGAGATGTTAGGTTGGGTTAGGTTAGGTTATATTACGTTATTGAAGTATATAGAGGTCCCACGGAGACGTAGAGGCCAACAAGCCAGGAATGTGGATAAATATTACCGCCGAGATGTTAGGTTGGGTTAGGTTTGGT
The DNA here is from genome assembly GCA_963969225.1 of Xylocopa violacea. Lineage (NCBI taxonomy): Eukaryota > Metazoa > Arthropoda > Insecta > Hymenoptera > Apidae > Xylocopa > Xylocopa violacea. The sequence continues at coordinate 3,540,711 of CAXAJV010000611.1, read as the reverse complement.
TATATTACGTGATTGATGTATATAAAGGTCCCACGGAGACGAAGAGGCCAACTCGCCACGTATGTTTTCAAATATTACCGCCGAGATGTTAGATTGGGTTAGGTTAGGTTATATTACGTTATAAATGTATATAAAGGTCCCACGGAGACGGAGAAGCCAACTCGCCTGGAATGTTGTCAAATATTACCGCCGAGATGTTAGGATGGGGTAGGTTAGGTTATATTACGTTATTGATGTATATAAAGGTCCCACGGAGACGTAGAGGCCAACTCGACAGGAATGTTGTCAAATGTTACCGCCGAGATGTTAGGTTGGGTTAGATTAAGATATATTACGTTATTGATGTATATGAAGGTCAAACGGAGACGTAGAGGCCAACTCGCCAGGAATGATGTCAAATATTACCGCCGAAATGTTAGGTTGGGTTAGGTTAGGTTATATTACGTTATTGATGTATATAGAGGTCCCACGGAGACGTAGAGGCCAACAAGCCAGGAATGTGGTTAAATATTACCGCCGAGATGTTAGATTGGGATAGACTAGCTTATATTATGTTATTGATGTATATAAAGGTCCCACGGAGACGTAGAGGCAAACTCGCCAGGAATGTTGTCAAATATTACCGCCGAGATGATAGGTTGGGTTAGGTTAGGCTATAATACGTTATTGATGTATATGAAGGTCAAACGGAGACGTAGAGGCCAACTCGCCAGGAATGATGTCAAATATTACCGCCGAGATGTTAGGTTGGGTTAGGTTAGGTTATATTACGTTATTGAAGTATATAGAGGTCCCACGTAGACGTAGAGGCCAACAAGCCAGGAATGTCGTCAAATATTACCGCCGAGATCTTAGATTGGGTTAGGCTAGCTTATATTATGTTATTGATGTATATAAAGGTCCAACGGAGACGTAGAGGCCAACAAGCCAGGAATGTGGTCAAATATTACCGCCGAGATGTTAGATTGGGATGGACTAGCTTATATTATGTTATTGATGTATATAAAGGTCCCACGGAGACGTAGAGGCCAACTCGCCAGGTATGTTGTCAAATATTACCGCCGAGATGATAGGTTGGGTTAGGTTAGGTTATAATACGTTATTGATGTATATGAAGGTCAAACGGAGACGTAGAGGCCAACTCGCCAGGAATGATGTCAAATATTACCGCCGAGATGTTAGGTTGGGTTAGGTTAGGTTATATTACGTTATTGATGTATATAGAGGTCCCACGGAGACGTAGAGGCCAACAAGCCAGGAATGTGGTTAAATATTACCGCCGAGATGTTAGGTTGGGTTAGGTTAGGTTATATTACGTGATTGATGTATATAAAGGTCCCACGGAGACGAAGAGTCCAACTCGCCACGTATGTTTTCAAATATTACCGCCGAGATGTTAGATTGGTTTAGGTTAGGTTATATTACGTTATTGAAGTATATAAAGGTCCCACGGAGACGTAGAAGCCAACAAGCCTGGAATGAGGTCAAATATTATCGCCGAGATGTTTGGTTGGGTTAGGTTAGGTTATATTACGTTATTAATGTATATAAAGGTCCCACGGAGACGAAGAAGCCAACTCGCCAGGAATGTGGTCAAATATTACCGCCGAGATGTTAGCTTGGGTTAGGTTAGGTTAGATTACGTTATTGATGTATATAAAGGTCCCACGGAGACGTAGAGGCCAACTCGCCAGGAATGTTGTCAAATATTACCGCCGAGATGATAGGTTGGGTTAGGTTACGTTATATTACGTTATTGATGTATATGAAGGTCAAACGGAGACGTAGAGGCCAACTCGCTAGTAATGATTTCAAATATTACCGCCGAGATGTTAGATTGGGTTAGGTTAGGTTATATTACGTTATAGATGTATATAAAGGCCCCACGGAGACGGAGAAGCCAACTCGCCAGGAATGTTGTCAAATATTACCGCCGTGATGTTAGGTTGGGTTAGTTTAGGTTATGTTACGTTATTGACGTATATAAAGGTCCCACTTAGACGAAGAGGCCAACTTGCCAGGCATGTTTTCAAATATTACCGCCGAGATGTTAGATTGGTTTAGGTTAGGTTATATTACGTTATTGAATTATATAAAGGTCCCACGTAGACGTAGAGGCCAACAAGCCAGGAATGTCGTCAAATATTACAGCCGAGATGTTAGATTGGGTTAGGCTAGCTTATATTATGTTATTGATGTATATAAAGGTCCCACGGAGACGTAGAGGCCAACAAGCCACGAATGAGGTCAAATATTATCGCCGAGATGTTTGGTTGGGTTAGGTTAGGTTATATTACGTTATTAATGTATATAAAGGTCCCACGGAGACGAAGAAGCCAACTCGCCAGGAATGTTGTCAAATATTACCGCCGAGATGTTAGGTTGGGTTGGGTTAGGTTATATTACGTCATTGATGTATATAAAGGTCCCACGGAGACGAAGAGGCCAACTCGCCAGGAATGTTGTCAAGTATTACCGCCGAGATGATAGGTTGGGTTAGGTTAGGTTATAATACGTTATTGATGTATATCAAGGTCAAACGGAGACGTAGAGGCCAACTGGCCAGGAATGATGTCAAATATTACCGCCGAGATGTTAGGTTGGGTTAGGTTAGGTTATATTACGCTATTGATGTATATAGAGGTCCCACGGAGACGTAGAGGCCAACAAGCCAGGAATGTGGTCAAATATTACCGCCGAGATGTTAGGTTGGGTTAGGTTAGGTTATATTACGTCATTGATGTATATAAAGGTCCCACGGAGACGTAGAGGCCAACAAGCCAGGAATGTGGTCAAATATTATCGCCGAGATGTTAGGTTGGGTTAGGTTAGGTTATATTACGTCATTGATGTATATAAAGGTCCCACGGAGACGTAGAGGCCAACTCGCCAGGAATGTTGTCAAATATTACCGCCGAGATGATAGGTTGGGTTAGGTTACGTTATATTACGTTATTGATGTATATGAAGGTCAAACGGAGTCGTAGAGGCCAACTCGCTAGGAATGATGTCAAATATTACCACCGAGATGTTTGGTTAGGTTAGGTTAAGTTATATTACGTTATTGATGTATATAAAGGTCCCACGGAGACGGAGAAGCCAACTCGCCAGGAATGTTTTCAAATATTAAAGCCGAGATGTTAGGTTGGGTTAGGTTAGTTTATATTACGTTATAGATGTATATAAAGGTCCCACGGAGACGGAGAAGCCAACTCGCCTGGAATGTTGTCAAATATTACCGCCGAGATGTTAGGTTGGGGTAGGTTAGGTTATATTACGTTATTGATGTATATAAATGTCCCACGGAGATGTAGAGGCCAACTCGACAGGAATGTTGTCAAATGTTACCGCCGAGATGTTAGGTTGGGTTAGGTTAAGTTATATTACGTTATTGATGTATATAAAGGTCCCACGGAGACGGAGAAGCCAACACGCCAGGAATGTTGTCAAATATTACCGCCGAGATGTTAGGTTGGGTTAGTTTAGGTTATATTAAGTTATTGATGTATATAAAGGTCCCACGGAGACGAAGAGGCCAACTCGCCAGGAATGTTGTCAAGTATTACCGCCGAGATGTTAGATTGGTTTAGGTTAGGTTATATTACGTTATTGAAGTATATAAAGGTCCCACGTAGACGTAGAGGCCAACAAGCCAGGAATGTCGTCAAATATTACCGCCGAGATGTTAGATTGGGTTAGGCTAGCTTATATTATGTTATTGATGTATATAAAGGTCCCACGGAGACATAGAGGCCAACAAGCCAGGAATGTGGTCAAATATTACCGCCGAGATGTTAGATTAGGATAGACTAGCTTATATTATGTTATTGATGTATATAGAGGTCCCACGGAGACGTAGAGGCCAACAAGCCTGGAATGTGGTTAAATATTACCGCCGAGATGTTAGTTTGGGTTAGGTTAGGTTATATTACGTGATTGATGTATATAAAGGTCCCACGGAGACGTAGAGGCCAACTCGCCAGGAATGTTGTCAAATATTACCGCCGAGATGATAGGTTGGCAAGGTTACGTTATATTACGTTATTGATGTGTATGAAGGTCAAACGGAGACGTAGAGGCCAACTCGCTAGGAATGATGTCAAATATTACCGCCGAGATGTTTGGTTGGGTTAGGTTAGGTTATATTACGTTATTAATGTATATAAAGGTCCCACGGAGACGAAGAAGCCAACTCGCCAGGAATGTTGTCAAATATTACCGCCGAGAAGTTAGGTTGGGTTAGGTTAGATTATATTACGTTATTGAAGTATATAAAGGTCCCACGGAGACGTAGAGGCCAACAAGCCAGGAATGTCGTCAAATATTACCGCCGAGATGTTAGATTGGGTTAGGCTAGCTTATATTATGTTATTGATGTATATAAAGGTCCCACGGAGACGTAGAGGCCAACACGCCAGGAATGTGGTCAAATATTACCGCCGAGATGTTAGATTAGGATAGACTAGCTTATATTATGTTATTGATGTATATAGAGGTCCCACGGAGACGTAGAGGCCAACAAGCCAGGAATGTGGTTAAATATTACCGCCGAGATGTTAGGTTGGGTTAGGTTAGGTTATATTACGTGATTGATGTATATAAAGGTCCCACGGAGACGTAGAGGCCAACTCGCCAGGAATGTTGTCAAATATTACCGCCGAGATGATAGGTTGGCAAGGTTACGTTATATTACGTTATTGATGTGTATGAAGGTCAAACGGAGACGTAGAGGCCAACTCGCTAGGACTGATGTCAAATATTACCGCCGAGATGTTTGGTTGGGTTAGGTTAGGTTATATTACGTTATTAATGTATATAAAGGTCCCACGGAGACGAAGAAGCCAACTCGCCAGGAATGTTGTCAAATATTACCGCCGAGATGTTAGGTTGGGTTAGGTTAGATTATATTACGTTATAGATGTATATAAAGGTCCCACGGAGACGAAGAGGCCAACTCGCCAGGAATGTTGTCAAGTATTACCGCCGAGATGATAGGTTGGGTTAGGTTAGGTTATAATACGTTATTGATGTATATCAAGGTCAAACGGAGACGTAGAGGCCAACTGGCCAGGAATGATGTCAAATATTACCGCCGAGATGTTAGGTTGGGTTAGGTTAGGTTATATTACGCTATTGATGTATATAGAGGTCCCACGGAGACGTAGAGGCCAACAAGCCAGGAATGTGGTCAAATATTACCGCCGAGATGTTAGGTTGGGTTAGGTTAGGTTATATTACGTCATTGATGTATATAAAGGTCCCACGGAGACGTAGAGGCCAACAAGCCAGGAATGTGGTCAAATATTATCGCCGAGATGTTAGGTTGGGTTAGGTTAGGTTATATTACGTCATTGATGTATATAAAGGTCCCACGGAGACGTAGAGGCCAACTCGCCAGGAATGTTGTCAAATATTACCGCCGAGATGATAGGTTGGGTTAGGTTACGTTATATTACGTTATTGATGTATATGAAGGTCAAACGGAGTCGTAGAGGCCAACTCGCTAGGAATGATGTCAAATATTACCACCGAGATGTTTGGTTAGGTTAGGTTAAGTTATATTACGTTATTGATGTATATAAAGGTCCCACGGAGACGGAGAAGCCAACTCGCCAGGAATGTTTTCAAATATTAAAGCCGAGATGTTAGGTTGGGTTAGGTTAGTTTATATTACGTTATAGATGTATATAAAGGTCCCACGGAGACGGAGAAGCCAACTCGCCTGGAATGTTGTCAAATATTACCGCCGAGATGTTAGGTTGGGGTAGGTTAGGTTATATTACGTTATTGATGTATATAAATGTCCCACGGAGATGTAGAGGCCAACTCGACAGGAATGTTGTCAAATGTTACCGCCGAGATGTTAGGTTGGGTTAGGTTAAGTTATATTACGTTATTGATGTATATAAAGGTCCCACGGAGACGGAGAAGCCAACTCGCCAGGAATGTTTTCAAATATTACCGCCGAGATGTTAGGTTGGGTTAGGTTAGTTTATATTACGTTATAGATGTATATAAAGGTCCCACGGAGACGGAGAAGCCAACTCGCCTGGAATGTTGTCAAATATTACCGCCGAGATGTTAGGTTGGGTTAGGTTACGTTATATTACGTTATTGATGTATATGAAGGTCAAACGGAGTCGTAGAGGCCAACTCGCTAGGAATGATGTCAAATATTACCACCGAGATGTTAGGTTGGGTTAGGTTAGGTTATATTACGTTATTGATGTATATAAATGTCCCACGGAGATGTAGAGGCCAACTCGACAGGAATGTTGTCAAATGTTACCGCCGAGATGTTAGGTTGGGTTAGGTTAGGTTATAATACGTTATTGATGTATATAAATGTCCCACGGAGACGAAGAGGCCAACTCGCCAGGAATGTTGTCAAGTATTACCGCCGAGATGATAGGTTGGGTTAGGTTAGGTTATAATACGTTATTGATGTATATCAAGGTCAAACGGAGACGTAGAGGCCAACTGGCCAGGAATGATGTCAAATATTACCGCCGAGATGTTAGGTTGGGTTAGGTTAGGTTATATTACGCTATTGATGTATATAGAGGTCCCACGGAGACGTAGAGGCCAACAAGCCAGGAATGTGGTCAAATATTACCGCCGAGATGTTAGGTTGGGTTAGGTTAGGTTATATTACGTCATTGATGTATATAAAGGTCCCACGGAGACGTAGAGGCCAACAAGCCAGGAATGTGGTCAAATATTATCGCCGAGATGTTAGGTTGGGTTAGGTTAGGTTATATTACGTCATTGATGTATATAAAGGTCCCACGGAGACGTAGAGGCCAACTCGCCAGGAATGTTGTCAAATATTACCGCCGAGATGATAGGTTGGGTTAGGTTACGTTATATTACGTTATTGATGTATATGAAGGTCAAACGGAGTCGTAGAGGCCAACTCGCTAGGAATGATGTCAAATATTACCACCGAGATGTTTGGTTAGGTTAGGTTAAGTTATATTACGTTATTGATGTATATAAAGGTCCCACGGAGACGGAGAAGCCAACTCGCCAGGAATGTTTTCAAATATTAAAGCCGAGATGTTAGGTTGGGTTAGGTTAGTTTATATTACGTTATAGATGTATATAAAGGTCCCACGGAGACGGAGAAGCCAACTCGCCTGGAATGTTGTCAAATATTACCGCCGAGATGTTAGGTTGGGGTAGGTTAGGTTATATTACGTTATTGATGTATATAAATGTCCCACGGAGATGTAGAGGCCAACTCGACAGGAATGTTGTCAAATGTTACCGCCGAGATGTTAGGTTGGGTTAGGTTAAGTTATATTACGTTATTGATGTATATAAAGGTCCCACGGAGACGGAGAAGCCAACTCGCCAGGAATGTTTTCAAATATTACCGCCGAGATGTTAGGTTGGGTTAGGTTAGTTTATATTACGTTATAGATGTATATAAAGGTCCCACGGAGACGGAGAAGCCAACTCGCCTGGAATGTTGTCAAATATTACCGCCGAGATGTTAGGTTGGGTTAGGTTACGTTATATTACGTTATTGATGTATATGAAGGTCAAACGGAGTCGTAGAGGCCAACTCGCTAGGAATGATGTCAAATATTACCACCGAGATGTTAGGTTGGGTTAGGTTAGGTTATATTACGTTATTGATGTATATAAATGTCCCACGGAGATGTAGAGGCCAACTCGACAGGAATGTTGTCAAATGTTACCGCCGAGATGTTAGGTTGGGTTAGGTTAGGTTATAATACGTTATTGATGTATATAAATGTCCCACGGAGACGTAGATGCCAACTCGCCAGGAATGTCTTCAAATATTACCGCCGAGATGTTAGGTTGGGTTAGGTTAGGTTATAATACGTTATTGATGTATATAAATGTCCCACGGAGACGTAGATGCCAACTCGCCAGGAATGTTTTCAAATATTACCGCCGAGATGTTAGGTTGGGTTAGGTTAGGTTATATTACGTTATAAATGTATATAAAGGTCCCACGGAGACGGAGAAGCCAACTCGCCTGGAATGTTGTCAAATATTACCGCCGAGATGTTAGGATGGGGTAGGTTAGGTTATATTACGTTATTGATGTATATAAAGGTCCCACGGAGACGTAGAGGCCAACTCGACAGGAATGTTGTCAAATGTTACCGCCGAGATGTTAGGTTGGGTTAGATTAAGATATATTACGTTATTGATGTATATGAAGGTCAAACGGAGACGTAGAGGCCAACTCGCCAGGAATGATGTCAAATATTACCGCCGAAATGTTAGGTTGGGTTAGGTTAGGTTATATTACGTTATTGATGTATATAGAGGTCCCACGGAGACGTAGAGGCCAACAAGCCAGGAATGTGGTTAAATATTACCGCCGAGATGTTAGATTGGGATAGACTAGCTTATATTATGTTATTGATGTATATAAAGGTCCCACGGAGACGTAGAGGCAAACTCGCCAGGAATGTTGTCAAATATTACCGCCGAGATGATAGGTTGGGTTAGGTTAGGCTATAATACGTTATTGATGTATATGAAGGTCAAACGGAGACGTAGAGGCCAACTCGCCAGGAATGATGTCAAATATTACCGCCGAGATGTTAGGTTGGGTTAGGTTAGGTTATATTACGTTATTGAAGTATATAGAGGTCCCACGTAGACGTAGAGGCCAACAAGCCAGGAATGTCGTCAAATATTACCGCCGAGATCTTAGATTGGGTTAGGCTAGCTTATATTATGTTATTGATGTATATAAAGGTCCAACGGAGACGTAGAGGCCAACAAGCCAGGAATGTGGTCAAATATTACCGCCGAGATGTTAGATTGGGATGGACTAGCTTATATTATGTTATAGATGTATATAAAGGTCCCACGGAGACGTAGAGGCCAACTCGCCAGGAATGTTGTCAAATATTACCGCCGAGATGATAGGTTGGGTTAGATTAAGATATATTACGTTATTGATGTATATGAAGGTCAAACGGAGACGTAGAGGCCAACTCGCCAGGAATGATGTCAAATATTACCGCCGAGATGTTAGGTTGGGTTAGGTTAGGTTATATTACGTTATTGATGTATATAGAGGTCCCACGGAGACGTAGGGGCCAACAAGCCAGGAATGTGGTTAAATATTACCGCCGAGATGTTAGATTGGGATAGACTAGCTTATATTATGTTATTGATGTATATAAAGGTCCCACGGAGACGTAGAGGCAAACTCGCCAGGAATGTTGTCAAATATTACCGCCGAGATGATAGGTTGGGTTAGGTTAGGCTATAATACGTTATTGATGTATATGAAGGTCAAACGGAGACGTAGAGGCCAACTCGCCAGGAATGATGTCAAATATTACCGCCGAGATGTTAGGTTGGGTTAGGTTAGGTTATATTACGTTATTGAAGTATATAGAGGTCCCACGGAGACGTAGAGGCCAACAAGCCAGGAATGTGGATAAATATTACCGCCGAGATGTTAGGTTGGGTTAGGTTTGGTTATATTACGTGATTGATGTATATAAAGGTCCCACGGAGACGAAGAGGCCAACTCGCCACGTATGTTTTCAAATATTACCGCCGAGATGTTAGATTGGGTTAGGTTAGGTTATATTGCGTTATAGATGTATATAAAGGTCCCACGGAGACGGAGAAGCCAACTCGCCAGGAATGTTGTCAAATATTACCGCCGAGATGTTAGGTTGGGTTAGTTTAGGTTATATTACGTTATTGATGTATATAAAGGTCCCACGGAGACGTAGACGCCAACTCGCCAGGAATGATGTCAAATATTACCGCCGAGATGTTAGCTTGGGTTAGGTTAGGTTAGATTACGTTATTGATGTATATAAAGGTCCCACGGAGACGAAGAGGCCAACTCGCCACGTATGTTTTCAAATATTACCGCCGAGATGTTAGATTGGTTTAGGCTAGCTTATATTATGTTATTGATGTATATAAAGGTCCAACGGAGACGTAGAGGCCAACAAGCCAGGAATGTGGTCAAATATTACCGCCGAGATGTTAGATTGGGATGGACTAGCTTATATTATGTTATTGATGTATATAAAGGTCCCACGGAGACGTAGAGGCCAACTCGCCAGGAATGTTGTCAAATATTACCGCCGAGATGATAGGTTGGGTTAGGTTAGGTTATAATACGTTATTGATGTATATGAAGGTCAAACGGAGACGTAGAGGCCAACTCGCCAGGAATGTTGTCAAATATTACCGCCGAGATGATAGGTTGGGTTAGGTTAGGTTATAATACGTTATTGATGTATATAAATGTCCCACGGAGACGTAGATGCCAACTCGCCAGGAATGTCTTCAAATATTACCGCCGAGATGTTAGGTTGGGTTAGGTTAGGTTATAATACGTTATTGATGTATATAAATGTCCCACGGAGACGTAGATGCCAACTCGCCAGGAATGTTTTCAAATATTACCGCCGAGATGTTAGGTTGGGTTAGGTTAGGTTATATTACGTTATAAATGTATATAAAGGTCCCACGGAGACGGAGAAGCCAACTCGCCTGGAATGTTGTCAAATATTACCGCCGAGATGTTAGGATGGGGTAGGTTAGGTTATATTACGTTATTGATGTATATAAAGGTCCCACGGAGACGTAGAGGCCAACTCGACAGGAATGTTGTCAAATGTTACCGCCGAGATGTTAGGTTGGGTTAGATTAAGATATATTACGTTATTGATGTATATGAAGGTCAAACGGAGACGTAGAGGCCAACTCGCCAGGAATGATGTCAAATATTACCGCCGAAATGTTAGGTTGGGTTAGGTTAGGTTATATTACGTTATTGATGTATATAGAGGTCCCACGGAGACGTAGAGGCCAACAAGCCAGGAATGTGGTTAAATATTACCGCCGAGATGTTAGATTGGGATAGACTAGCTTATATTATGTTATTGATGTATATAAAGGTCCCACGGAGACGTAGAGGCAAACTCGCCAGGAATGTTGTCAAATATTACCGCCGAGATGATAGGTTGGGTTAGGTTAGGCTATAATACGTTATTGATGTATATGAAGGTCAAACGGAGACGTAGAGGCCAACTCGCCAGGAATGATGTCAAATATTACCGCCGAGATGTTAGGTTGGGTTAGGTTAGGTTATATTACGTTATTGAAGTATATAGAGGTCCCACGTAGACGTAGAGGCCAACAAGCCAGGAATGTCGTCAAATATTACCGCCGAGATCTTAGATTGGGTTAGGCTAGCTTATATTATGTTATTGATGTATATAAAGGTCCAACGGAGACGTAGAGGCCAACAAGCCAGGAATGTGGTCAAATATTACCGCCGAGATGTTAGATTGGGATGGACTAGCTTATATTATGTTATTGATGTATATAAAGGTCCCACGGAGACGTAGAGGCCAACTCGCCAGGAATGTTGTCAAATATTACCGCCGAGATGATAGGTTGGGTTAGGTTAGGTTATAATACGTTATTGATGTATATGAAGGTCAAACGGAGACGTAGAGGCCAACTCGCCAGGAATGATGTCAAATATTACCGCCGAGATGTTAGGTTGGGTTAGGTTAGGTTATATTACGTTATTGATGTATATAGAGGTCCCACGGAGACGTAGAGGCCAACAAGCCAGGAATGTGGTTAAATATTACCGCCGAGATGTTAGGTTGGGTTAGGTTAGGTTATATTACGTGATTGATGTATATAAAGGTCCCACGGAGACGAAGAGGCCAACTCGCCACGTATGTTTTCAAATATTACCGCCGAGATGTTAGATTGGTTTAGGTTAGGTTATATTACGTTATTGAAGTATATAAAGGTCCCACGGAGACGTAGAAGCCAACAAGCCTGGAATGAGGTCAAATATTATCGCCGAGATGTTTGGTTGGGTTAGGTTAGGTTATATTACGTTATTAATGTATATAAAGGTCCCACGGAGACGAAGAAGCCAACTCGCCAGGAATGTGGTCAAATATTACCGCCGAGATGTTAGCTTGGGTTAGGTTAGGTTAGATTACGTTATTGATGTATATAAAGGTCCCACGGAGACGTAGAGGCCAACTCGCCAGGAATGTTGTCAAATATTACCGCCGAGATGATAGGTTGGGTTAGGTTACGTTATATTACGTTATTGATGTATATGAAGGTCAAACGGAGACGTAGAGGCCAACTCGCTAGTAATGATTTCAAATATTACCGCCGAGATGTTAGATTGGGTTAGGTTAGGTTATATTACGTTATAGATGTATATAAAGGCCCCACGGAGACGGAGAAGCCAACTCGCCAGGAATGTTGTCAAATATTACCGCCGTGATGTTAGGTTGGGTTAGTTTAGGTTATGTTACGTTATTGACGTATATAAAGGTCCCACTTAGACGAAGAGGCCAACTTGCCAGGCATGTTTTCAAATATTACCGCCGAGATGTTAGATTGGTTTAGGTTAGGTTATATTACGTTATTGAATTATATAAAGGTCCCACGTAGACGTAGAGGCCAACAAGCCAGGAATGTCGTCAAATATTACAGCCGAGATGTTAGATTGGGTTAGGCTAGCTTATATTATGTTATTGATGTATATAAAGGTCCCACGGAGACGTAGAGGCCAACAAGCCACGAATGAGGTCAAATATTATCGCCGAGATGTTTGGTTGGGTTAGGTTAGGTTATATTACGTTATTAATGTATATAAAGGTCCCACGGAGACGAAGAAGCCAACTCGCCAGGAATGTTGTCAAATATTACCGCCGAGATGTTAGGTTGGGTTGGGTTAGGTTATATTACGTCATTGATGTATATAAAGGTCCCACGGAGACGTAGAGGCCAACTCGCCAGGAATGTTGTCAAATATGACCGCAGAGATGTTAGGTTGGGTTAGGTTAGGTTATATTACGTTATTGAAGTATATAAAGGTCCCACGGAGGCGTAGAGGCCAACAAGCCAGGAATGTCGTCAAATATTACCGCGGAGATGTTAGATTGGGTTAGGCTAACTTATATTATGTTATTGATGTATATAAAGGTCCCACGGAGACGTAGACGCCAACTCGCCAGGAATGATGTCAAATATTACCGCCGAGATGTTAGGTTGGGTTAGGTTAGGTTATATTAAGCTATTGGTGTATATAGAGGTCCCACGGAGACGTAGAGGCCAACAAGCCAGGAATGTTGTCAAATATTACCGCCGAGATGATAGGTTGGGTTAGGTTACGTTATATTACGTTATTGATGTATATGAAGGTCAAACGGAGACGTAGAGGCCAACTCGCTAGGAATGATTTCAAATATTACCGCCGAGATGTTAGATTGGGTTAGGTTAGGTTATATTACGTTATAGATGTATATAAAGGTCCCACGGAGACGGAGAAGCCAACTCGCCAGGAATGTTGTCAAATATTACCGCCGAGATGTTAGGTTGGGTTAGTTTAGGTTATATTACGTTATTGATGTATATAAAGGTCCCACTTAGACGAAGAGGCCAACTCGCCAGGCATGTTTTCAAATATTACCTCCGAGATGTTAGATTGGTTTAGGTTAGGTTATATTACGTTACTGAAGTATATAAAGGTCCCACGGAGACGTAGAGGCCAACTCGCCAGGAATGTTGTCAAATATTACCGCCGAGATGATAGGTTGGGTTAGGTTAGGTTATAATACGTTATTGATGTATATGAAGGTCAAACGGAGACGTAGAGGCCAACTCGCCAGGAATGTTGTCAAATATTACCGCCGAGATGATAGGTTGGGTTAGGTTAGGTTATAATACGTTATTGATGTATGTAAATGTCCCACGGAGACGTAGATGCCAACTCGCCAGGAATGTTTTCAAATATTGCCGCCGAGATGTTAGGTTGGGTTAGGTTAGTTTATATTACGTCATAAATGTATATAAAGGTCCCACGGAGACGGAGAAGCCAACTCGCCTGGAATGTTGTCAAATATTACCGCCGAGATGTTAGGATGGGGTAGGTTAGGTTATATTACGTTATTGATGTATATAAAGGTCCCACGGAGACGTAGAGGCCAACTCGACAGGAATGTTGTCAAATGTTACCGCCGAGATGTTAGGTTGGGTTAGATTAAGATATATTACGTTATTGATGTATATGAAGGTCAAACGGAGACGTAGAGGCCAACTCGCCAGGAATGATGTCAAATATTACCGCCGAGATGTTAGGTTGGGTTAGGTTAGGTTATATTACGTTATTGATGTATATAGAGGTCCCACGGAGACGTAGAGGCCAACAAGCCAGGAATGTGGTTAAATATTACCGCCGAGATGTTAGATTGGGATAGACTAGCTTATATTATGTTATTGATGTATATAAAGGTCCCACGGAGACGTAGAGGCAAACTCGCCAGGAATGTTGTCAAGTATTACCGCCGAGATGATAGGTTGGGTTAGGTTAGGTTATAATACGTTATTGATGTATATGAAGGTCAAACGGAGACGTAGAGGCCAACTCGCCAGGAATGATGTCAAATATTACCGCCGAGATGTTAGGTTGGGTTAGGTTAGGTTATATTACGTTATTGAAGTATATAGAGGTCCCACGGAGACGTAGAGGCCAACAAGCCAGGAATGTGGATAAATATTACCGCCGAGATGTTAGGTTGGGTTAGGTTTGGTTATATTACGTGATTGATGTATATAAAGGTCCCACGGAGACGAAGAGGCCAACTCGCCACGTATGTTTTCAAATATTACCGCCGAGATGTTAGATTGGTTTAGGTTAGGTTATATTACGTTATTGAAGTATATAAAGGTCCCACGGAGACGTAGAAGCCAACAAGCCAGGAATGTCGTCAAATATTACCGCCGAGATGTTCGATTGGGTTAGGCTAGCTTATATTATGTTATTCATGTATATAAATGTCCCACGGAGACGTAGAGGCCAACACGCCAGGAATGATGTCAAATATTACCGCCGAGATGTTAGCTTGGGTTAGGTTAGGTTAGATTACGTTATTGATGTATATAAAGGTCCCACGGAGACGTAGAGTTCAACTCGCCAGGAATGTTGTCAAATATTTGCGCCGAGATGATAGGTTGGGTTAGGTTAGGTTATATTACGTTATTGATGTATATAAAGGTCCCACGGAGACGTAGAGGCCAACAAGCCAGGAATGAGGTCAAATATTATCGCCGAGATGTTTGGTTGGGTTAGGTTAGGTTATATTACGTTATTAATGTATATAAAGGTCCCACGGAGACATAGAGGCCAACAAGCCAGGAATGTCGTCAAATATTACAGCCGAGATGTTAGATTGGGTTAGGTTAGATTATATTACGTTATTGAAGTATATAAAGGTCCCACGGAGACGTAGAGGCCAACAAGCCAGGAATGTCGTCAAATATTACCGCCGAGATGTTAGATTGGGTTAGGCTAGCTTATATTATGTTATTGATGTATATAAAGGTCCCACGGAGACGTAGAGGCCAGCTCGCCAGGAATGTTGTCAAATATTATCGCCGAGATGTTAGGTTGGGTTAGGTTACGTTATATTAAGTTATTGATGTATATGAAGGTCAAACGGAGACGTAGAGGCCAACTCGCTAGGAATGATGTCAAATATTACCGCCGGACTGTTAGATTGGGTTAGGTTAGGTTATATTACGTTATTGATGTATATAAATGTCCCATGGAGACGTAGATGCCAACTCGCCAGGAATGTTTTCAAATATTACCGCCGAGATGTTAGGTTGGGTTAGGTTAGGTTATATTACGTTATAGATGTATATAAAGGTTCCACGTAGACGTAGAGGCCAACAAGCCAGGAATGTCGTCAAATATTACCGCCGAGATCTTAGATTGGGTTAGGCTAGCTTATATTATGTTATTGATGTATATAAAGGTCCAACGGAGACGTAGAGGCCAACAAGCCAGGAATGTGGTCAAATATTACCGCCGAGATGTTAGATTGGGATGGACTAGCTTATATTATGTTATTGATGTATATAAAGGTCCCACGGAGACGTAGAGGCCAACTCGCCAGGAATGTTGTCAAATATTACCGCCGAGATGATAGGTTGGGTTAGGTTAGGTTATAATACGTTATTGATGTATATGAAGGTCAAACGGAGACGTAGAGGCCAACTCGCCAGGAATGATGTCAAATATTACCGCCGAGATGTTAGGTTGGGTTAGGTTAGGTTATATTACGTTATTGATGTATATAGAGGTCCCACGGAGACGTAGAGGCCAACAAGCCAGGAATGTGGTTAAATATTACCGCCGAGATGTTAGGTTGGGTTAGGTTAGGTTATATTACGTGATTGATGTATATAAATGTCCCACGAAGACGTAGATGCCAACTCGCCAGGAATGTTTTCAAATATTACCGCCGAGATGTTAGGTTGGGTTAGGTTAGGTTATATTACGTTATAAATGTATATGAAGGTCCCACGGAGACGGAGAAGCCAACTCGCCTGGAATGTTGTCAAATATTACCGCCGAGATGTTAGGATGGGGTAGGTTAGGTTATATTACGTTATTGATGTATATAAAGGTCCCACGGAGACGTAGAGGCCAACTCGACAGGAATGTTGTCAAATGTTACCGCCGAGATGTTAGGTTGGGTTAGATTAAGATATATTACGTTATTGATGTATATGAAGGTCAAACGGAGACGTAGAGGCCAACTCGCCAGGAATGATGTCAAATATTACCGCCGAGATGTTAGGTTGGGTTAGGTTAGGTTATATTACGTTATTGATGTATATAGAGGTCCCACGGAGACGTAGAGGCCAACAAGCCAGGAATGTGGTTAAATATTACCGCCGAGATGTTAGATTGGGATAGACTAGCTTATATTATGTTATTGATGTATATAAAGGTCCCACGGAGACGTAGAGGCAAACTCGCCAGGAATGTTGTCAAATATTACCGCCGAGATGATAGGTTGGGTTAGGTTAGGTTATAATACGTTATTGATGTATATGAAGGTCAAACGGAGACGTAGAGGCCAACTCGCCAGGAATGATGTCAAATATTACCGCCGAGATGTTAGGTTGGGTTAGGTTAGGTTATATTACGTTATTGAAGTATATAGAGGTCCCACGGAGACGTAGAGGCCAACAAGCCAGGAATGTGGATAAATATTACCGCCGAGATGTTAGGTTGGGTTAGGTTTGGTTATATTACGTGATTGATGTATATAAAGGTCCCACGGAGACGAAGAGGCCAACTCGCCACGTATGTTTTCAAATATTACCGCCGAGATGTTAGCTTGGGTTAGGTTAGGTTAGATTACGTTATTGATGTATATAAAGGTCCCACGGAGACGTAGAGTTCAACTCGCCAGGAATGTTGTCAAATATTTGCGCCGAGATGATAGGTTGGGTTAGGTTAGGTTATATTACGTTATTGATGTATATAAAGGTCCCACGGAGACGTAGAGGCCAACAAGCCAGGAATGAGGTCAAATATTATCGCCGAGATGTTTGGTTGGGTTAGGTTAGGTTATATTACGTTATTAATGTATATAAAGGTCCCACGGAGACGTAGAATTCAACTCGCCAGTAATGTTGTCAAATATTAGCGCCGAGATGATAGGTTGGGTTAGGTTAGGTTTTATTACGTTATTGATGTATATAAAGGTCCCACGGAAACGTAGAGGCCAACAAGCCAGGAATGAGGTCAAATATTATCGCCGAGATGTTTGGTTGGGTTAGGTTAGATTATATTACGTTATTAATGTATATAAAGGTCCCACGGAGACATAGAGGCCAACAAGCCAGGAATGTCGTCAAATATTACAGCCGAGATGTTAGATTGGGTTAGGTTAGATTATATTACGTTATTGAAGTATATAAAGGTCCCACGGAGACGTAGAGGCCAACAAGCCAGGAATGTCGTCAAATATTACCGCCGAGATGTTAGATTGGGTTAGGCTAGCTTATATTATGTTATTGATGTATATAAAGGTCCCACGGAGACGTAGACGCCAACTCGCCAGGAATGATGTCAAATATTACCGCCGAGATGTTAGCTTGGGTTAGGTTAGGTTAGATTACGTTATTGATGTATATAAAGGTCCCACGGAGACTTAGAGGCCAACAAGCCAGGAATGTAGTCAAATATTATCGCCGAGATGTTAGGTTGGGTTAGGTTAGGTTTTATTACGTCATTGATGTATATAAAGGTCCCACGGAGACGTAGAGGCCAACTCGCCAGGAATGTTGTCAAATATGACCGCCGAGATGTTAGGTTGGGTTAGTTTAGGTTATATTACGTTATTGATGTATATAAAGGTCCCACGGAGACGTAGACGCCAACTCGCCAGGAATGATGTCAAATATTACCGCCGAGATGTTAGCTTGGGTTAGGTTAGGTTAGATTACGTTATTGATGTATATAAAGGTCCCACGGAGACGAAGAGGCCAACTCGCCACGTATGTTTTCAAATATTCCCGCCGAGATGTTAGATTGGTTTAGGTTAGGTTATATTACGTTATTGAAGTATATAAAGGTCCCACGGAGACGTAGAGGCCAACAAGCCAGGAATGTCGTCAAATATTACCGCCGAGATGTTAGATTGGGTTAGGCAAGCTTATATTATGTTATTGATGTATATAAAGGTCCCACGGAGACGAAGAGGCCAACTCGCCACGTATGTTTTCAAATATTACCGCCGAGATGTTAGATTGGTTTAGGTTAGGTTATATTACGTTACTGAAATATATAAAGGTCCCACGTAGACGTAGAGGCCAACAAGCCAGGAATGTGGTCAAATATTACCGCCGAGATGTTAGATTGGGATAGACTAGCTTATATTATGTTATTGATGTATATAAAGGTCCCACGGAGACGTAGAGGCCAGCTCGCCAGGAATGTTGTCAAATATTATCGCCGAGATGTTAGGTTGGGTTAGGTTACGTTATATTAAGTTATTGATGTATATGAAGGTCAAACGGAGACGTAGAGGCCAACTCGCTAGGAATGATGTCAAATATTACCGCCGGACTGTTAGATTGGGTTAGGTTAGGTTATATTACGTTATTGATGTATATAAATGTCCCATGGAGACGTAGATGCCAACTCGCCAGGAATGTTTTCAAATATTACCGCCGAGATGTTAGGTTGGGTTAGGTTAGGTTATATTACGTTATAGATGTATATAAAGGTTCCACGTAGACGTAGAGGCCAACAAGCCAGGAATGTCGTCAAATATTACCGCCGAGATCTTAGATTGGGTTAGGCTAGCTTATATTATGTTATTGATGTATATAAAGGTCCAACGGAGACGTAGAGGCCAACAAGCCAGGAATGTGGTCAAATATTACCGCCGAGATGTTAGATTGGGATGGACTAGCTTATATTATGTTATTGATGTATATAAAGGTCCCACGGAGACGTAGAGGCCAACTCGCCAGGAATGTTGTCAAATATTACCGCCGAGATGATAGGTTGGGTTAGGTTAGGTTATAATACGTTATTGATGTATATGAAGGTCAAACGGAGACGTAGAGGCCAACTCGCCAGGAATGTTTTCAAATATTACCGCCGAGATGTTAGGTTGGGTTAGGTTAGGTTATATTACGTTATAAATGTATATAAAGGTCCCACGGAGACGGAGAAGCCAACTCGCCTGGAATGTTGTCAAATGTTACCGCCGAGATGTTAGGTTGGGTTAGATTAAGATATATTACGTTATTGATGTATATGAAGGTCAAACGTAGACGTAGAGTCCAACTCGCCAGGAATGATGTCAAATATTACCGCCGAGATGTTAGGTTGGGTTAGGTTAGGTTATATTACGTTATTGATGTATATAGAGGTCCCACGGAGACGTAGAGGCCAACAAGCCAGGAATGATGTCAAATATTACCGCCGAGATGTTAGCTTGGGTTAGGTTAGGTTAGATTACGTTATTGATGTATATAAAGGTCCCACGGAGACGAGGAGGCCAACTCGCCACGTATGTTTTCAAATATTCCCGCCGAGATGTTAGATTGGTTTAGGTTAGGTTATATTACGTTATTGAAGTATATAAAGGTCCCACGGAGACGTAGAGGCCAACAAGCCAGGAATGTCGTCAAATATTACCGCCGAGATGTTAGATTGGGTTAGGCAAGCTTATATTATGTTATTGATGTATATAAAGGTCCCACGGAGACGAAGAGGCCAACTCGCCACGTATGTTTTCAAATATTACCGCCGAGATGTTAGATTGGTTTAGGTTAGGTTATATTACGATACTGAAATATATAAAGGTCCCACGTAGACGTAGAGGCCAACAAGCCAGGAATGTGGTCAAATATTACCGCCGAGATGTTAGATTGGGATAGACTAGCTTATATTATGTTATTGATGTATATAAAGGTCCCACGGAGACGTAGAGGCCAGCTCGCCAGGAATGTTGTCAAATATTATCGCCGAGATGTTAGGTTGGGTTAGGTTACGTTATATTAAGTTATTGATGTATATGAAGGTCAAACGGAGACGTAGAGGCCAACTCGCTAGGAATGATGTCAAATATTACCGCCGGACTGTTAGATTGGGTTAGGTTAGGTTATATTACGTTATTCATGTATATAAATGTCCCATGGAGACGTAGATGCCAACTCGCCAGGAATGTTTCCAAATATTACCGCCGAGATGTTAGGTTGGGTTAGGTTAGGTTATATTACGTTACAGATGTATATAAAGGTTCCACGTAGACGTAGAGGCCAACAAGCCAGGAATGTCGTCAAATATTACCGCCGAGATCTTAGATTGGGTTAGGCTAGCTTATATTATGTTATTGATGTATATAAAGGTCCAACGGAGACGTAGAGGCCAACAAGGCAGGAATGTGGTCAAATATTACCGCCGAGATGTTAGATTGGGATGGACTAGCTTATATTATGTTATTGATGTATATAAAGGTCCCACGGAGACGTAGAGGCCAACTCGCCAGGAATGTTGTCAAATATTACCGCCGAGATGATAGGTTGGGTTAGGTTAGGTTATAATACGTTATTGATGTATATGAAGGTCAAACGGAGACGTAGAGGCCAACTCGCCAGGAATGTTGTCAAATATTACCGCCGAGATGATAGGTTGGGTTAGGTTAGGTTATAATACGTTATTGATGTATATAAATGTCCCACGGAGACGTAGATGCCAACTCGCCAGGAATGTTTTCAAATATTACCGCCGAGATGTTAGGTTGGGTTAGGTTAGGTTATAATACGTTATTGATGTATATAAATGTCCCACGGAGACGTAGATGCCAACTCGCCAGGAATGTTTTCAAATATTACCGCCGAGATGTTAGGTTGGGTTAGGTTAGGTTATATTACGTTATAAATGTATATAAAGGTCCCACGGAGACGGAGAAGCCAACTCGCCTGGAATGTTGTCAAATATTACCGCCGAGATGTTAGGATGGGGTAGGTTAGGTTATATTACGTTATTGATGTATATAAAGGTCCCACGGAGACGTAGAGGCCAACTCGACAGGAATGTTGTCAAATGTTACCGCCGAGATGTTAGGTTGGGTTAGATTAAGATATATTACGTTATTGATGTATATGAAGGTCAAACGTAGACGTAGAGTCCAACTCGCCAGGAATGATGTCAAATATTACCGCCGAGATGTTAGGTTGGGTTAGGTTAGGTTATATTACGTTATTGATGTATATAGAGGTCCCACGGAGACGTAGAGGCCAACAAGCCAGGAATGTGGTTAAATATTACCGCCGAGATGTTAGATTGGGATAGACTAGCTTATATTATGTTATTGATGTATATAAAGGTCCCACGGAGACGTAGAGGCAAACTCGCCAGGAATGTTGTCAAATATTACCGCCGAGATGATAGGTTGGGTTAGGTTAGGCTATAATACGTTATTGATGTATATGAAGGTCAAACGGAGACGTAGAGGCCAACTCGCCAGGAATGATGTCAAATATTACCGCCGAGATGTTAGCTTGGGTTAGGTTAGGTTAGATTACGTTATTGATGTATATAAAGGTCCCACGGAGACGAAGAGGCCAACTCGCCACGTATGTTTTCAAATATTACCGCCGAGATGTTAGATTGGTTTAGGCTAGCTTATATTATGTTATTGATGTATATAAAGGTCCAACGGAGACGTAGAGGCCAACAAGCCAGGAATGTGGTCAAATATTACCGCCGAGATGTTAGATTGGGATGGACTAGCTTATATTATGTTATTGATGTATATAAAGGTCCCACGGAGACGTAGAGGCCAACTCGCCAGGAATGTTGTCAAATATTACCGCCGAGATGATAGGTTGGGTTAGGTTAGGTTATAATACGTTATTGATGTATATGAAGGTCAAACGGAGACGTAGAGGCCAACTCGCCAGGAATGTTGTCAAATATTACCGCCGAGATGATAGGTTGGGTTAGGTTAGGTTATAATACGTTATTGATGTATATAAATGTCCCACGGAGACGTAGATGCCAACTCGCCAGGAATGTTTTCAAATATTACCGCCGAGATGTTAGGTTGGGTTAGGTTAGGTTATAATACGTTATTGATGTATATAAATGTCCCACGGAGACGTAGATGCCAACTCGCCAGGAATGTTTTCAAATATTACCGCCGAGATGTTAGGTTGGGTTAGGTTAGGTTATATTACGTTATAAATGTATATAAAGGTCCCACGGAGACGCAGAAGCCAACTCGCCTGGAATGTTGTCAAATATTACCGCCGAGATGTTAGGATGGGGTAGGTTAGGTTATATTACGTTATTGATGTATATAAAGGTCCCACGGAGACGTAGAGGCCAACTCGACAGGAATGTTGTCAAATGTTACCGCCGAGATGTTAGGTTGGGTTAGATTAAGATATATTACGTTATTGATGTATATGAAGGTCAAACGGAGACGTAGAGGCCAACTCGCCAGGAATGATGTCAAATATTACCGCCGAGATGTTAGGTTGGGTTAGGTTAGGTTATATTACGTTATTGATGTATATAGAGGTCCCACGGAGACGTAGAGGCCAACAAGCCAGGAATGTGGTTAAATATTACCGCCGAGATGTTAGATTGGGATAGACTAGCTTATATTATGTTATTGATGTATATAAAGGTCCCACGGAGACGTAGAGGCACACTCGCCAGGAATGTTGTCAAATATTACCGCCGAGATGATAGGTTGGGTTAGGTTAGGCTATAATACGTTATTGATGTATATGAAGGTCAAACGGAGACGTAGAGGCCAACTCGCCAGGAATGATGTCAAATATTACCGCCGAGATGTTAGGTTGGGTTAGGTTAGGTTATATTACGTTATTGAAGTATATAGAGGTCCCACGTAGACGTAGAGGCCAACAAGCCAGGAATGTCGTCAAATATTACCGCCGAGATCTTAGATTGGGTTAGGCTAGCTTATATTATGTTATTGATGTATATAAAGGTCCAACGGAGACGTAGAGGCCAACAAGCCAGGAATGTGGTCAAATATTACCGCCGAGATGTTAGATTGGGATGGACTAGCTTATATTATGTTATTGATGTATATAAAGGTCCCACGGAGACGTAGAGGCCAACTCGCCAGGAATGTTGTCAAATATTACCGCCGAGATGATAGGTTGGGTTAGGTTAGGTTATAATACGTTATTGATGTATATGAAGGTCAAACGGAGACGTAGAGGCCAACTCGCCAGGAATGTTGTCAAGTATTACCGCCGAGATGATAGGTTGGGTTAGGTTAGGTTATAATACGTTATTGATGTATATAAATGTCCCACGGAGACGTAGATGCCAACTCGCCAGGAATGTTTTCAAATATTACCGCCGAGATGTTATGTTGGGTTAGGTTAGGTTATAATACGTTATTGATGTATATAAATGTCCCACGGAGACGTAGATGCCAACTCGCCTGGAATGTTGTCAAATATTACCGCCGAGATGTTAGGATGGGGTAGGTTAGGTTATATTACGTTATTGATGTATATAAAGGTCCCACGGAGACGTAGAGGCCAACTCGACACGAATGTTGTCAAATATTACCGCCGAGATGTTAGGTTGGGTTAGGTTAGGTTATATTACGTTATTGAAGTATATAGAGGTCCCACGGAGACGTAGAGGCCAACAAGCCAGGAATGTGGTCAAATATTACCGCCGAGATGTTAGATTGGGATAGACTAGCTTATATTATGTTATTGATGTATATAAAGGTCCCACGGAGACGTAGAGGCCAGCTCGCCAGGAATGTTGTCAAATATTATCGCCGAGATGTTAGGTTGGGTTAGGTTACGTTATATTAAGTTATTGATGTATATGAAGGTCAAACGGAGACGTAGAGGCCAACTCGCTAGGAATGATGTCAAATATTACCGCCGGACTGTTAGATTGGGTTAGGTTAGGTTATATTACGTTATTGATGTATATAAATGTCCCATGGAGACGTAGATGCCAACTCGCCAGGAATGTTTTCAAATATTACCGCCGAGATGTTAGGTTGGGTTAGGTTAGGTTATATTACGTTACAGATGTATATAAAGGTTCCACGTAGACGTAGAGGCCAACAAGCCAGGAATGTCGTCAAATATTACCGCCGAGATCTTAGATTGGGTTAGGCTAGCTTATATTATGTTATTGATGTATATAAAGGTCCAACGGAGACGTAGAGGCCAACAAGCCAGGAATGTGGTCAAATATTACCGCCGAGATGTTAGATTGGGATGGACTAGCTTATATTATGTTATTGATGTATATAAAGGTCCCACGGAGACGTAGAGGCCAACTCGCCAGGAATGTTGTCAAATATTACCGCCGAGATGATAGGTTGGGTTAGGTTAGGTTATAATACGTTATTGATGTATATGAAGGTCAAACGGAGACGTAGAGGCCAACTCGCCAGGAATGTTGTCAAATATTACCGCCGAGATGATAGGTTGGGTTAGGTTAGGTTATAATACGTTATTGATGTATATAAATGTCCCACGGAGACGTAGATGCCAACTCGCCAGGAATGTTTTCAAATATTACCGCCGAGATGTTAGGTTGGGTTAGGTTAGGTTATAATACGTTATTGATGTATATAAATGTCCCACGGAGACGTAGATGCCAACTCGCCAGGAATGTTTTCAAATATTACCGCCGAGATGTTAGGTTGGGTTAGGTTAGGTTATATTACGTTATAAATGTATATAAAGGTCCCACGGAGACGGAGAAGCCAACTCGCCTGGAATGTTGTCAAATATTACCGCCGAGATGTTAGGATGGGGTAGGTTAGGTTATATTACGTTATTGATGTATATAAAGGTCCCACGGAGACGTAGAGGCCAACTCGACAGGAATGTTGTCAAATGTTACCGCCGAGATGTTAGGTTGGGTTAGATTAAGATATATTACGTTATTGATGTATATGAAGGTCAAACGTAGACGTAGAGTCCAACTCGCCAGGAATGATGTCAAATATTACCGCCGAGATGTTAGGTTGGGTTAGGTTAGGTTATATTACGTTATTGATGTATATAGAGGTCCCACGGAGACGTAGAGGCCAACAAGCCAGGAATGTGGTTAAATATTACCGCCGAGATGTTAGATTGGGATAGACTAGCTTATATTATGTTATTGATGTATATAAAGGTCCCACGGAGACGTAGAGGCAAACTCGCCAGGAATGTTGTCAAATATTACCGCCGAGATGATAGGTTGGGTTAGGTTAGGCTATAATACGTTATTGATGTATATGAAGGTCAAACGGAGACGTAGAGGCCAACTCGCCAGGAATGATGTCAAATATTACCGCCGAGATGTTAGCTTGGGTTAGGTTAGGTTAGATTACGTTATTGATGTATATAAAGGTCCCACGGAGACGAAGAGGCCAACTCGCCACGTATGTTTTCAAATATTACCGCCGAGATGTTAGATTGGTTTAGGCTAGCTTATATTATGTTATTGATGTATATAAAGGTCCAACGGAGACGTAGAGGCCAACAAGCCAGGAATGTGGTCAAATATTACCGCCGAGATGTTAGATTGGGATGGACTAGCTTATATTATGTTATTGATGTATATAAAGGTCCCACGGAGACGTAGAGGCCAACTCGCCAGGAATGTTGTCAAATATTACCGCCGAGATGATAGGTTGGGTTAGGTTAGGTTATAATACGTTATTGATGTATATGAAGGTCAAACGGAGACGTAGAGGCCAACTCGCCAGGAATGTTGTCAAATATTACCGCCGAGATGATAGGTTGGGTTAGGTTAGGTTATAATACGTTATTGATGTATATAAATGTCCCACGGAGACGTAGATGCCAACTCGCCAGGAATGTTTTCAAATATTACCGCCGAGATGTTAGGTTGGGTTAGGTTAGGTTATAATACCTTATTGATGTATATAAATGTCCCACGGAGACGTAGATGCCAACTCGCCAGGAATGTTTTCAAATATTACCGCCGAGATGTTAGGTTGGGTTAGGTTAGGTTATATTACGTTATAAATGTATATAAAGGTCCCACGGAGACGGAGAAGCCAACTCGCCTGGAATGTTGTCAAATATTACCGCCGAGATGTTAGGATGGGGTAGGTTAGGTTATATTACGTTATTGATGTATATAAAGGTCCCACGGAGACGTAGAGGCCAACTCGACAGGAATGTTGTCAAATGTTACCGCCGAGATGTTAGGTTGGGTTAGATTAAGATATATTACGTTATTGATGTATATGAAGGTCAAACGGAGACGTAGAGGCCAACTCGCCAGGAATGATGTCAAATATTACCGCCGAGATGTTAGGTTGGGTTAGGTTAGGTTATATTACGTTATTGATGTATATAGAGGTCCCACGGAGACGTAGAGGCCAACAAGCCAGGAATGTGGTTAAATATTACCGCCGAGATGTTAGATTGGGATAGACTAGCTTATATTATGTTATTGATGTATATAAAGGTCCCACGGAGACGTAGAGGCACACTCGCCAGGAATGTTGTCAAATATTACCGCCGAGATGATAGGTTGGGTTAGGTTAGGCTATAATACGTTATTGATGTATATGAAGGTCAAACGGAGACGTAGAGGCCAACTCGCCAGGAATGATGTCAAATATTACCGCCGAGATGTTAGGTTGGGTTAGGTTAGGTTATATTACGTTATTGAAGTATATAGAGGTCCCACGTAGACGTAGAGGCCAACAAGCCAGGAATGTCGTCAAATATTACCGCCGAGATCTTAGATTGGGTTAGGCTAGCTTATATTATGTTATTGATGTATATAAAGGTCCAACGGAGACGTAGAGGCCAACAAGCCAGGAATGTGGTCAAATATTACCGCCGAGATGTTAGATTGGGATGGACTAGCTTATATTATGTTATTGATGTATATAAAGGTCCCACGGAGACGTAGAGGCCAACTCGCCAGGAATGTTGTCAAATATTACCGCCGAGATGATAGGTTGGGTTAGGTTAGGTTATAATACGTTATTGATGTATATGAAGGTCAAACGGAGACGTAGAGGCCAACTCGCCAGGAATGTTGTCAAGTATTACCGCCGAGATGATAGGTTGGGTTAGGTTAGGTTATAATACGTTATTGATGTATATAAATGTCCCACGGAGACGTAGATGCCAACTCGCCAGGAATGTTTTCAAATATTACCGCCGAGATGTTATGTTGGGTTAGGTTAGGTTATAATACGTTATTGATGTATATAAATGTCCCACGGAGACGTAGATGCCAACTCGCCTGGAATGTTGTCAAATATTACCGCCGAGATGTTAGGATGGGGTAGGTTAGGTTATATTACGTTATTCATGTATATAAAGGTCCCACGGAGACGTAGAGACCAACTCGACACGAATGTTGTCAAATATTACCGCCGAGATGTTAGGTTGGGTTAGGTTAGGTTATATTACGTTATTGAAGTATATAGAGGTCCCACGGAGACGTAGAGGCCAACAAGCCAGGAATGTGGATAAATATTACCGCCGAGATGTTAGGTTGGGTTAGGTTTGGTTATATTACGTGATTGATGTATATAAAGGTCCCACGGAGACGAAGAGGCCAACTCGCCACGTATGTTTTCAAATATTACCGCCGAGATGTTAGATTGGGTTAGGTTAGGTTATATTGCGTTATAGATGTATATAAAGGTCCCACGGAGACGGAGAAGCCAACTCGCCAGGAATGTTGTCAAATATTACCGCCGAGATGTTAGGTTGGGTTAGTTTAGGTTATATTACGTTATTGATGTATATAAAGGTCCCACGGAGACGTAGACGCCAACTCGCCAGGAATGATGTCAAATATTACCGCCGAGATGTTAGCTTGGGTTAGGTTAGGTTAGATTACGTTATTGATGTATATAAAGGTCCCACGGAGACGAAGAGGCCAACTCGCCACGTATGTTTTCAAATATTACCGCCGAGATGTTAGATTGGTTTAGGCTAGCTTATATTATGTTATTGATGTATATAAAGGTCCAACGGAGACGTAGGGGCCAACAAGCCAGGAATGTGGTCAAATATTACCGCCGAGATGTTAGATTGGGATGGACTAGCTTATATTATGTTATTGATGTATATAAAGGTCCCACGGAGACGTAGAGGCCAACTCGCCAGGAATGTTGTCAAATATTACCGCCGAGATGATAGGTTGGGTTAGGTTAGGTTATAATACGTTATTGATGTATATGAAGGTCAAACGGAGACGTAGAGGCCTACTCGCCAGGAATGTTGTCAAATATTACCGCCGAGATGATAGGTTGGGTTAGGTTAGGTTATAATACGTTATTGATGTATATAAATGTCCCACGGAGACGTAGATGCCAACTCGCCAGGAATGTTTTCAAATATTACTGCCGAGATGTTAGGTTGGGTTAGGTTAGGTTATAATACGTTATTGATGTATATAAATGTCCCACGGAGACGTAGATGCCAACTCGCCAGGAATGTTTTCAAATATTACCGCCGAGATGTTAGGTTGGGTTAGGTTAGGTTATATTACGTTATAAATGTATATAAAGGTCCCACGGAGACGGAGAAGCCAACTCGCCTGGAATGTTGTCAAATATTACCGCCGAGATGTTAGGATGGGGTAGGTTAGGTTATATTACGTTATTGATGTATATAAAGGTCCCACGGAGACGTAGAGGCCAACTCGACAGGAATGTTGTCAAATGTTACCGCCGAGATGTTAGGTTGGGTTAGATTAAGATATATTACGTTATTGATGTATATGAAGGTCAAACGGAGACGTAGAGGCCAACTCGCCAGGAATGATGTCAAATATTACCGCCGAGATGTTAGGTTGGGTTAGGTTAGGTTATATTACGTTATTGATGTATATAGAGGTCCCACGGAGACGTAGAGGCCAACAAGCCAGGAATGTGGTTAAATATTACCGCCGAGATGTTAGATTGGGATAGACTAGCTTATATTATGTTATTGATGTATATAAAGGTCCCACGGAGACGTAGAGGCAAACTCGCCAGGAATGTTGTCAAATATTACCGCCGAGATGTTAGGATGGGGTAGGTTAGGTTATATTACGTTATTGATGTATATAAAGGTCCCACGGAGACGTAGAGGCCAACTCGACAGGAATGTTGTCAAATGTTACCGCCGAGATGTTAGGTTGGGTTAGATTAAGATATATTACGTTATTGATGTATATGAAGGTCAAACGGAGACGTAGAGGCCAACTCGCCAGGAATGATGTCAAATATTACCGCCGAGATGTTAGGTTGGGTTAGGTTAGGTTATATTACGTTATTGATGTATATAGAGGTCCCACGGAGACGTAGAGGCCAACTCGCCAGGAATGATGTCAAATATTACCGCCGAGATGTTAGCTTGGGTTAGGTTAGGTTAGATTACGTTATTGATGTATATAAAGGTCCCACGGAGACGAAGAGGCCAACTCGCTACGTATGTTTTCAAATATTACCGCCGAGATGTTAGATTGGTTTAGGTTAGGTTATATTACGTTATTGAAGTATACAAAGGTCCCACGGAGACGTAGAGGCCAACAAGCCAGGAATGTCGTCAAATATTACCGCCGAGATGTTAGATTGGGTTAGGCAAGCTTATATTATGTTATTGATGTATATAAAGGTCCCACGGAGACGAAGAGGCCAACTCGCCACGTATGTTTTCAAATATTACCGCCGAGATGTTAGATTGGTTTAGGTTAGGTTATATTACGTTACTGAAGTATATAAAGGTCCCACGTAGACGTAGAGGCCAACAAGCCAGGAATGTGGTCAAATATTACCGCCGAGAT
The DNA here is from genome assembly GCA_963969225.1 of Xylocopa violacea. Classification (NCBI taxonomy): domain Eukaryota; kingdom Metazoa; phylum Arthropoda; class Insecta; order Hymenoptera; family Apidae; genus Xylocopa; species Xylocopa violacea. The sequence goes on along the minus strand of CAXAJV010000611.1, from coordinate 3,510,542 downwards.
GTTAGATTGGGATAGACTAGCTTATATTATGTTATTGATGTATATAAAGGTCCCACGGAGACGTAGAGGCCAGCTCGCCAGGAATGTTGTCAAATATTATCGCCGAGATGTTAGGTTGGGTTAGGTTACGTTATATTAAGTTATTGATGTATATGAAGGTCAAACGGAGACGTAGAGGCCAACAAGCCAGGAATGTGGTCAAATATTACCGCCGAGATGTTAGATTGGGATAGACTAGCTTATATTATGTTATTGATGTATATAAAGGTCCCACGGAGACGTAGAGGCCAGCTCGCCAGGAATGTTGTCAAATATTATCGCCGAGATGTTAGGTTGGGTTAGGTTACGTTATATTAAGTTATTGATGTATATGAAGGTCAAACGGAGACGTAGAGGCCAACTCGCTAGGAATGATGTCAAATATTACCGCCGGACTGTTAGATTGGGTTAGGTTAGGTTATATTACGTTATTGATGTATATAAATGTCCCATGGAGACGTAGATGCCAACTCGCCAGGAACGTTTTCAAATATTACCGCCGAGATGTTAGGTTGGGTTAGGTTAGGTTATATTATGTTATAGATGTATATAAAGGTTCCACGTAGACGTAGAAGCCAACAAGCCAGGAATGTCGTCAAATATTACCGCCGAGATCTTAGATTGGGTTAGGCTAGCTTATATTATGTTATTGATGTATATAAAGGTCCAACGGAGACGTAGAGGCCAACAAGCCAGGAATGTGGTCAAATATTAACGCCGAGATGTTAGATTGGGATGGACTAGCTTATATTATGTTATTGATGTATATAAAGGTCCCACGGAGACGTAGAGGCCAACTCGCCAGGAATGTTGTCAAATATTACCGCCGAGATGATAGGTTGGGTTAGGTTAGGTTATAATACGTTATTGATGTATATGAAGGTCAAACGGAGACGTAGAGGCCAACTCGCCAGTAATGTTGTCAAATATTACCGCCGAGATGATAGGTTGGGTTAGGTTAGGTTATAATACGTTATTGATGTATATAAATGTCCCACGGAGACGTAGATGCCAACTCGCCAGGAATGTTTTCAAATATTACCGCCGAGATGTTAGGTTGGGTTAGGTTAGTTTATATTACGTCATAAATGTATATAAAGGTCCCACGGAGACGGAGAAGCCAACTCGCCTGGAATGTTGTCAAATATTACCGCCGAGATGTTAGGATGGGGTAGGTTAGGTTATATTACGTTATTGATGTATATAAAGGTCCCACGGAGACGTAGAGGCCAACTCGACAGGAATGTTGTCAAATGTTACCGCCGAGATGTTAGGTTGGGTTAGATTAAGATATATTACGTTATTGATGTATATGAAGGTCAAACGGAGACGTAGAGGCCAACTCGCCAGGAATGATGTCAAATATTACCGCCGAGATGATAGGTTGGGTTAGGTTAGGTTATATTACGTTATTGATGTATATAAAGGTCCCACGGAGACGTAGAGGCCAACAAGCCAGGAATGAGGTCAAATATTATCGCCGAGATGTTTGGTTGGGTTAGGTTAGGTTATATTACGTTATTAATGTATATAAAGGTCCCACGGAGACGTAGAGTTCAACTCGCCAGGAATGTTGTCAAATATTAGCGCCGAGATGATAGGTTGGGTTAGGTTAGGTTTTATTACGTTATTGATGTATATAAAGGTCCCACGGAAACGTAGAGGCCAACAAGCCAGGAATGAGGTCAAATATTATCGCCGAGATGTTTGGTTGGGTTAGGTTAGATTATATTACGTTATTAATGTATATAAAGGTCCCACGGAGACATAGAGGCCAACAAGCCAGGAATGTCGTCAAATATTACAGCCGAGATGTTAGATTGGGTTAGGTTAGATTATATTACGTTATTGAAGTATATAAAGGTCCCACGGAGACGTAGAGGCCAACAAGCCAGGAATGTCGTCAAATATTACCGCCGAGATGTTAGATTGGGTTAGGCTAGCTTATATTATGTTATTGATGTATATAAAGGTCCCACGGAGACGTAGACGCCAACTCGCCAGGAATGATGTCAAATATTACCGCCGAGATGTTAGCTTGGGTTAGGTTAGGTTAGATTACGTTATTGATGTATATAAATGTCCCACGGCGACGTAGAGGCCAACTCGCCAGGAATGATGTCAAATATTACCGCCGAGATGTTAGCTTGGGTTAGGTTAGGTTAGATTACGTTATTGATGTGTATAAAGGTCCCCCGGAGACGTAGAGTTCAACTCGCCAGGAATGTTGTCAAATATTTGCGCCGAGATGATAGGTTGGGTTAGGTTAGGTTATATTACGTTATTGATGTATATAAAGGTCCCACGGAGACGTAGAGGCCAACAAGCCAGGAATGAGGTCAAATATTATCGCCGAGATGTTTGGTTGGGTTAGGTTAGGTTATATTACGTTATTAATGTATATAAAGGTCCCACGGAGACATAGAGGCCAACAAGCCAGGAATGTCGTCAAATATTACAGCCGAGATGTTAGATTGGGTTAGGTTAGATTATATTACGTTATTGAAGTATATAAAGGTCCCACGGAGACGTAGAGGCCAACAAGCCAGGAATGTCGTCAAATATTACCGCCGAGATGTTAGATTGGGTTAGGCTAGCTTATATTATGTTATTGATGTATATAAAGGTCCCACGGAGACGTAGACGCCAACTCGCCAGGAATGATGTCAAATATTACCGCCGAGATGTTAGCTTGGGTTAGGTTAGGTTAGATTACGTTATTGATGTATATAAAGGTCCCACGGAGACGTAGACGCCAACTCGCCAGGAATGATGTCAAATATTACCGCCGAGATGTTAGATTGGGATAGACTAGCTTATATTATGTTATTGATGTATATAAAGGTCCCACGGAGACGTAGAGGCAAACTCGCCAGGAATGTTGTAAAATATTACCGCCGAGATGATAGGTTGGGTTAGGTTAGGCTATAATACGTTATTGATGTATATGAAGGTCAAACGGAGACGTAGAGGCCAACTCGCCAGGAATGATGTCAAATATTACCGCCGAGATGTTAGGTTGGGTTAGGTTAGGTTATATTACGTTATTGAAGTATATAGAGGTCCCACGGAGACGTAGAGGCCAACAAGCCAGGAATGTGGATAAATATTACCGCCGAGATGTTAGGTTGGGTTAGGTTTGGTTATATTACGTGATTGATGTATATAAAGGTCCCACGGAGACGAAGAGGCCAACTCGCCACGTATGTTTTCAAATATTACCGCCGAGATGTTAGATTGGTTTAGGTTAGGTTATATTACGTTATTGAAGTATATAAAGGTCCCACGGAGACGTAGAGGCCAACAAGCCAGGAATGTCGTCAAATATTACCGCCGAGATGTTAGATTGGGTTAGGCAAGCTTATATTATGTTATTGATGTATATAAAGGTCCCACGGAGACGAAGAGGCCAACTCGCCACGTATGTTTTCAAATATTACCGCCGAGATGTTAGATTGGTTTAGGTTAGGTTATATTACGTTACTGAAGTATATAAAGGTCCCACGTAGACGTAGAGGCCAACAAGCCAGGAATGTGGTCAAATATTACCGCCGAGATGTTAGATTGGGATAGACTAGCTTATATTATGTTATTGATGTATATAAAGGTCCCACGGAGACGTAGAGGCCAGCTCGCCAGGAATGTTGTCAAATGTTATCGCCGAGATGTTAGATTGGGATAGACTAGCTTATATTGTGTTATTGATGTATATAAAGGTCCCACGGAGACGTAGAGGCCAGCTCGCCAGGAATGTTGTCAAATATTATCGCCGAGATGTTAGGTTGGGTTAGGTTACGTTATATTAAGTTATTGATGTATATGAAGGTCAAACGGAGACGTAGAGGCCAACTCGCTAGGAATGATGTCAAATATTACCGCCGGACTGTTAGATTGGGTTAGGTTAGGTTATATTACGTTATTGATGTATATAAATGTCCCATGGAGACGTAGATGAAAACTCGCCAGGAACGTTTTCAAATATTACCGCCGAGATGTTAGGTTGGGTTAGGTTAGGTTATATTATGTTATAGATGTATATAAAGGTTCCACGTAGACGTAGAGGCCAACAAGCCAGGAATGTCGTCAAATATTACCGCCGAGATCTTAGATTGGGTTAGGCTAGCTTATATTATGTTATTGATGTATATAAAGGTCCAACGGAGACGTACAGGCCAACAAGCCAGGAATGTGGTCAAATATTACCGCCGAGATGTTAGATTGGGATGGACTAGCTTATATTATGTTATTGATGTATATAAAGGTCCCACGGAGACGTAGAGGCCAACTCGCCAGGAATGTTGTCAAATATTACCGCCGAGATGATAGGTTGGGTTAGGTTAGGTTATAATACGTTATTGATGTATATGAAGGTCAAACGGAGACGTAGAGGCCAACTCGCCAGGAATGTTGTCAAATATTACCGCCGAGATGATAGGTTGGGTTAGGTTAGGTTATAATACGTTATTGATGTATATAAATGTCCCACGGAGACGTAGATGCCAACTCGCCAGGAATGTTTTCAAATATTACCGCCGAGATGTTAGGTTGGGTTAGGTTAGTTTATATTACGTCATAAATGTATATAAAGGTCCCACGGAGACGGAGAAGCCAACTCGCCTGGAATGTTGTCAAATATTACCGCCGAGATGTTAGGATGGGGTAGGTTAGGTTATATTACGTTATTGATGTATATAAAGGTCCCACGGAGACGTAGAGGCCAACTCGACAGGAATGTTGTCAAATGTTACCGCCGAGATGTTAGATGGGTTAGATTAAGATATATTACGTTATTGATGTATATGAAGGTCAAACGGAGACGTAGAGGCCAACTCGCCAGGAATGATGTCAAATATTACCGCCGAGATGTTAGGTTGGGTTAGGTTAGGTTATATTACGTTATTGATGTATATAGAGGTCCCACGGAGACGTAGAGGCCAACAAGCCAGGAATGTCGTCAAATATTACAGCCGAGATGTTAGATTGGGTTAGGTTAGATTATATTACGTTATTGAAGTATAAAAAGGTCCCACGGAGACGTAGAGGCCAACAAGCCAGGAATGTCGTCAAATATTACCGCCGAGATGTTAGATTGGGTTAGGCTAGCTTATATTATGTTATTGATGTATATAAAGGTCCCACGGAGACGTAGACGCCAACTCGCCAGGAATGTTGTCAAATATTACCGCCGAGATGATAGGTTGGGTTAGGTTAGGTTATAATACGTTATTGATGTATATGAAGGTCAAACGGAGACGTAGAGGCCAACTCGCCAGGAATGTTGTCAAATATTACCGCCGAGATGATAGGTTGGGTTAGGTTAGGTTATAATACGTTATTGATGTATATAAATGTCCCACGGAGACGTAGAGGCCAACTCGCCAGGAATGATGTCAAATATTACCGCCGAGATGTTAGGTTGGGTTAGGTTAGGTTATATTACGTTATTGAAGTATATAGAGGTCCCACGGAGACGTAGAGGCCAACAAGCCAGGAATGTGGATAAATATTACCGCCGAGATGTTAGGTTGGGTTAGGTTTGGTTATATTACGTGATTGATGTATATAAAGGTCCCACGGAGACGAAGAGGCCAACTCGCCACGTATGTTTTCAAATATTACCGCCGAGATGTTAGATTGGGTTAGGTTAGGTTATATTGCGTTATAGATGTATATAAAGGTCCCACGGAGACGGAGAAGCCAACTCGCCAGGAATGTTGTCAAATATTACCGCCGAGATGTTAGGTTGGGTTAGTTTAGGTTATATTACGTTATTGATGTATATAAAGGTCCCACGGAGACGTAGACGCCAACTCGCCAGGAATGATGTCAAATATTACCGCCGAGATGTTAGCTTGGGTTAGGTTAGGTTAGATTACGTTATTGATGTATATAAAGGTCCCACGGAGACGAAGAGGCCAACTCGCCACGTATGTTTTCAAATATTACCGCCGAGATGTTAGATTGGTTTAGGTTAGGTTATATTACGTTATTGAAGTATATAAAGGTCCCACGGAGACGTAGAGGCCAACAAGCCAGGAATGTCGTCAAATATTACCGCCGAGATGTTAGATTGGGTTAGGCAAGCTTATATTATGTTATTGATGTATATAAAGGTCCCACGGAGACGAAGAGGCCAACTCGCCACGTATGTTTTCAAATATTACCGCCGAGATGTTAGATTGGTTTAGGTTAGGTTGTATTACGTTACTGAAGTATATAAAGGTCCCACGTAGACGTAGAGGCCAACAAGCCAGGAATGTGGTCAAATATTACCGCCGAGATGTTAGATTGGGATAGACTAGCTTATATTATGTTATTGATGTATATAAAGGTCCCACGGAGACGTAGAGGCCAGCTCGCCAGGAATGTTGTCAAATGTTATCGCCGAGATGTTAGATTGTGATAGACTAGCTTATATTATGTTATTGATGTATATAAAGGTCCCACGGAGACGTAGAGGTCAGCTCGCCAGGAATGTTGTCAAATATTATCGCCGAGATGTTAGGTTGGGTTAGGTTACGTTATATTAAGTTATTGATGTATATGAAGGTCAAACGGAGACGTAGAGGCCAACTCGCTAGGAATGATGTCAAATATTACCGCCGGACTGTTAGATTGGGTTAGGTTAGGTTATATTACGTTATTGATGTATATAAATGTCCCATGGAGACGTATATGCCAACTCGCCAGGAACGTTTTCAAATATTACCGCCGAGATGTTAGGTTGGGTTAGGTTAGGTTATATTATGTTATAGATGTATATAAAGGTTCCACGTAGACGTAGAGGCCAACAAGCCAGGAATGTCGTCAAATATTACCGCCGAGATCTTAGATTGGGTTAGGCTAGCTTATATTATGTTATTGATGTATATAAAGGTCCAACGGAGACGTAGAGGCCAACAAGCCAGGAATGTGGTCAAATATTACCGCCGAGATGTTAGATTGGGATGGACTAGCTTATATTATGTTATTGATGTATATAAAGGTCCCACGGAGACGTAGAGGCCAACTCGCCAGGAATGTTGTCAAATATTACCGCCGAGATGATAGGTTGGGTTAGGTTAGGTTATAATACGTTATTGATGTATATGAAGGTCAAACGGAGACGTAGAGGCCAACTCGCCAGGAATGTTGTCAAATATTACCGCCGAGATGATAGGTTGGGTTAGGTTAGGTTATAATACGTTATTGATGTATATAAATGTCCCACGGAGACGTAGATGCCAACTCGCCAGGAATGTTTTCAAATATTACCGCCGAGATGTTAGGTTGGGTTAGGTTAGTTTATATTACGTCATAAATGTATATAAAGGTCCCACGGAGACGGAGAAGCCAACTCGCCTGGAATGTTGTCAAATATTACCGCCGAGATGTTAGGATGGGGTAGGTTAGGTTATATTACGTTATTGATGTATATAAAGGTCCCACGGAGACGTAGAGGCCAACTCGACAGGAATGTTGTCAAATGTTACCGCCGAGATGTTAGGTTGGGTTAGATTAAGATATATTACGTTATTGATGTATATGAAGGTCAAACGGAGACGTAGAGGCCAACTCGCCAGGAATGATGTCAAATATTACCGCCGAGATGTTAGGTTGGGTTAGGTTAGGTTATATTACGTTATTGATGTATATAGAGGTCCCACGGAGACGTAGAGGCCAACAAGCCAGGAATGTCGTCAAATATTACAGCCGAGATGTTAGATTGGGTTAGGTTAGATTATATTACGTTATTGAAGTATATAAAGGTCCCACGGAGACGTAGAGGCCAACAAGCCAGGAATGTCGTCAAATATTACCGCCGAGATGTTAGATTGGGTTAGGCTAGCTTATATTATGTTATTGATGTATATAAAGGTCCCACGGAGACGTAGACGCCAACTCGCCAGGAATGATGTCAAATATTACCGCCGAGATGTTAGCTTGGGTTAGGTTAGGTTAGATTACGTTATTGATGTATATAAAGGTCCCACGGAGACGTAGACGCCAACTCGCCAGGAATGATGTCAAATATTACCGCCGAGATGTTAGATTGGGATAGACTAGCTTATATTATGTTATTGATGTATATAAAGGTCCCACGGAGACGTAGAGGCAAACTCGCCAGGAATGTTGTCAAATATTACCGCCGAGATGATAGGTTGGGTTAGGTTAGGCTATAATACGTTATTGATGTATATGAAGGTCAAACGGAGACGTAGAGGCCAACTCGCCAGGAATGATGTCAAATATTACCGCCGAGATGTTAGGTTGGGTTAGGTTAGGTTATATTACGTTATTGAAGTATATAGAGGTCCCACGGAGACGTAGAGGCCAACAAGCCAGGAATGTGGATAAATATTACCGCCGAGATGTTAGGTTGGGTTAGGTTTGGTTATATTACGTGATTGATGTGTATAAAGGTCCCACGGAGACGAAGAGGCCAACTCGCCACGTATGTTTTCAAATATTACCGCCGAGATGTTAGATTGGGTTAGGTTAGGTTATATTGCGTTATAGATGTATATAAAGGTCCCACGGAGACGGAGAAGCCAACTCGCCAGGAATGTTGTCAAATATTACCGCCGAGATGTTAGGTTGGGTTAGTTTAGGTTATATTACGTTATTGATGTATGTAAAGGTCCCACGGAGACGTAGACGCCAACTCGCCAGGAATGATGTCAAATATTACCGCCGAGATGTTAGCTTGGGTTAGGTTAGGTTAGATTACGTTATTGATGTATATAAAGGTCCCACGGAGACGAAGAGGCCAACTCGCCACGTATGTTTTCAAATATTACCGCCGAGATGTTAGATTGGTTTAGGTTAGGTTATATTACGTTATTGAAGTATATAAAGGTCCCACGGAGACGTAGAGGCCAACAAGCCAGGAATGTCGTCAAATATTACCGCCGAGATGTTAGATTGGGTTAGGCAAGCTTATATTATGTTATTGATGTATATAAAGGTCCCACGGAGACGAAGAGGCCAACTCGCCACGTATGTTTTCAAATATTACCGCCGAGATGTTAGATTGGTTTAGGTTAGGTTATATTACGTTACTGAAGTATATAAAGGTCCCACGTAGACGTAGAGGCCAACAAGCCAGGAATGTGGTCAAATATTACCGCCGAGATGTTAGATTGGGATAGACTAGCTTATATTATGTTATTGATGTATATAAAGGTCCCACGGAGACGTAGAGGCCAGCTCGCCAGGAATGTTGTCAAATGTTATCGCCGAGATGTTAGATTGGGATAGACTAGCTTATATTATGTTATTGATGTATATAAAGGTCCCACGGAGACGTAGAGGCCAGCTCGCCAGGAATGTTGTCAAATATTATCGCCGAGATGTTAGGTTGGGTTAGGTTACGTTATATTAAGTTATTGATGTATATGAAGGTCAAACGGAGACGTAGAGGCCAACTCGCTAGGAATGATGTCAAATATTACCGCCGGACTGTTAGATTGGGTTAGGTTAGGTTATATTACGTTATTGATGTATATAAATGTCCCATGGAGACGTAGATGCCAACTCGCCAGGAACGTTTTCAAATATTACCGCCGAGATGTTAGGTTGGGTTAGGTTAGGTTATATTATGTTATAGATTTATATAAAGGTTCCACGTAGACGTAGAGGCCAACAAGCCAGGAATGTCGTCAAATATTACCGCCGAGATCTTAGATTGGGTTAGGCTAGCTTATATTATGTTATTGATGTATATAAAGGTCCAACGGAGACGTAGAGGCCAACAAGCCAGGAATGTGGTCAAATATTACCGCCGAGATGTTAGATTGGGATGGACTAGCTTATATTATGTTATTGATGTATATAAAGGTCCCACGGAGACGTAGAGGCCAACTCGCCAGGAATGTTGTCAAATATTACCGCCGAGATGTTAGGTTGGGTTAGGTTAGTTTATATTACGTCATAAATGTATATAAAGGTCCCACGGAGACGGAGAAGCCAACTCGCCTGGAATGTTGTCAAATATTACCGCCGAGATGTTAGGATGGGGTAGGTTAGGTTATATTACGTTATTGATGTATATAAAGGTCCCACGGAGACGTAGAGGCCAACTCGACAGGAATGTTGTCAAATGTTACCGCCGAGATGTTAGGTTGGGTTAGATTAAGATATATTACGTTATTGATGTATATGAAGGTCAAACGGAGACGTAGAGGCCAACTCGCCAGGAATGATGTCAAATATTACCGCCGAGATGTTAGGTTGGGTTAGGTTAGGTTATATTACGTTATTGATGTATATAGAGGTCCCACGGAGACGTAGAGGCCAACAAGCCAGGAATGTGGTTAAATATTACCGCCAAGATGTTAGGTTGGGTTAGTTTAGGTTATATTACGTTATTGATGTATGTAAAGGTCCCACGGAGACGTAGACGCCAACTCGCCAGGAATGATGTCAAATATTACCGCCGAGATGTTAGCTTGGGTTAGGTTAGGTTAGATTACGTTATTGATGTATATAAAGGTCCCACGGAGACGAAGAGGCCAACTCGCCACGTATGTTTTCAAATATTACCGCCGAGATGTTAGATTGGTTTAGGTTAGGTTATATTACGTTATTGAAGTATATAAAGGTCCCACGGTGACGTAGAGGCCAACAAGCCAGGAATGTCGTCAAATATTACCGCCGAGATGTTAGATTGGGTTAGGCAAGCTTATATTATGTTATTGATGTATATAAAGGTCCCACGGAGACGAAGAGGCCAACTCGCCACGTATGTTTTCAAATATTACCGCCGAGATGTTAGATTGGTTTAGGTTAGGTTATATTACGTTACTGAAGTATATAAAGGTCCCACGTAGACGTAGAGGCCAACAAGCCAGGAATGTGGTCAAATATTACCGCCGAGATGTTAGATTGGGATAGACTAGCTTATATTATGTTATTGATGTATATAAAGGTCCCACGGAGACGTAGAGGCCAGCTCGCCAGGAATGTTGTCAAATGTTATCGCCGAGATGTTAGATTGGGATAGACTAGCTTATATTATGTTATTGATGTATATAAAGGTCCCACGGAGACGTAGAGGCCAGCTCGCCAGGAATGTTGTCAAATATTATCGCCGAGATGTTAGGTTGGGTTAGGTTACGTTATATTAAGTTATTGATGTATATGAAGGTCAAACGGAGACGTAGAGGCCAACTCGCTAGGAATGATGTCAAATATTACCGCCGGACTGTTAGATTGGGTTAGGTTAGGTTATATTACGTTATTGATGTATATAAATGTCCCATGGAGACGTAGATGCCAACTCGCCAGGAACGTTTTCAAATATTACCGCCGAGATGTTAGGTTGGGTTAGGTTAGGTTATATTATGTTATAGATTTATATAAAGGTTCCACGTAGACGTAGAGGCCAACAAGCCAGGAATGTCGTCAAATATTACCGCCGAGATCTTAGATTGGGTTAGGCTAGCTTATATTATGTTATTGATGTATATAAAGGTCCAACGGAGACGTAGAGGCCAACAAGCCAGGAATGTGGTCAAATATTACCGCCGAGATGTTAGATTGGGATGGACTAGCTTATATTATGTTATTGATGTATATAAAGGTCCCACGGAGACGTAGAGGCCAACTCGCCAGGAATGTTGTCAAATATTACCGCCGAGATGATAGGTTGGGTTAGGTTAGCTTATAATACGTTATTGATGTATATGAAGGTCAAACGGAGACGTAGAGGCCAACTCGCCAGGAATGATGTCAAATATTACCGCCGAGATGTTAGCTTGGGTTAGGTTAGGTTAGATTACGTTATTGATGTATATAAAGGTCCCACGGAGACGTAGACGTCAACTCGCCAGGAATGATGTCAAATATTACCGCCGAGATGTTAGATTGGGATAGACTAGCTTATATTATGTTATTGATGTATATAAAGGTCCCACGGAGACGTAGAGGCAAACTCGCCAGGAATGTTGTCAAATATTACCGCCGAGATGATAGGTTGGGTTAGGTTAGGCTATAATACGTTATTGATGTATATGAAGGTCAAACGGAGACGTAGAGGCCAACTCGCCAGGAATGATGTCAAATATTACCGCCGAGATGTTAGGTTGGGTTAGGTTAGGTTATATTACGTTATTGAAGTATATAGAGGTCCCACGGAGACGTAGAGGCCAACAAGCCAGGAATGTGGATAAATATTACCGCCGAGATGTTAGGTTGGGTTAGGTTTGGTTATATTACGTGATTGATGTATATAAAGGTCCCACGGAGACGAAGAGGCCAACTCGCCACGTATGTTTTCAAATATTACCGCCGAGATGTTAGATTGGGTTAGGTTAGGTTATATTGCGTTATAGATGTATATAAAGGTCCCACGGAGACGGAGAAGCCAACTCGCCAGGAATGTTGTCAAATATTACCGCCGAGATGTTAGGTTGGGTTAGTTTAGGTTATATTACGTTATTGATGTATGTAAAGGTCCCACGGAGACGTAGACGCCAACTCGCCAGGAATGATGTCAAATATTACCGCCGAGATGTTAGCTTGGGTTAGGTTAGGTTAGATTACGTTATTGATGTATATAAAGGTCCCACGGAGACGAAGAGGCCAACTCGCCACGTATGTTTTCAAATATTACCGCCGAGATGTTAGATTGGTTTAGGTTAGGTTATATTACGTTATTGAAGTATATAAAGGTCCCACGGAGACGTAGAGGCCAACAAGCCAGGAATGTCGTCAAATATTACCGCCGAGATGTTAGATTGGGTTAGGCAAGCTTATATTATGTTATTGATGTATATAAAGGTCCCACGGAGACGAAGAGGCCAACTCGCCACGTATGTTTTCAAATATTACCGCCGAGATGTTAGATTGGTTTAGGTTAGGTTATATTACGTTACTGAAGTATATAAAGGTCCCACGTAGACGTAGAGGCCAACAAGCCAGGAATGTGGTCAAATATTACCGCCGAGATGTTAGATTGGGATAGACTAGCTTATATTATGTTATTGATGTATATAAAGGTCCCACGGAGACGTAGAGGCCAGCTCGCCAGGAATGTTGTCAAATGTTATCGCCGAGATGTTAGATTGGGATAGACTAGCTTATATTATGTTATTGATGTATATAAAGGTCCCACGGAGACGTAGAGGCCAGCTCGCCAGGAATGTTGTCAAATATTATCGCCGAGATGTTAGGTTGGGTTAGGTTACGTTATATTAAGTTATTGATGTATATGAAGGTCAAACGGAGACGTAGAGGCCAACTCGCTAGGAATGATGTCAAATATTACCGCCGGACTGTTAGATTGGGTTAGGTTAGGTTATATTACGTTATTGATGTATATAAATGTCCCATGGAGACGTAGATGCCAACTCGCCAGGAACGTTTTCAAATATTACCGCCGAGATGTTAGGTTGGGTTAGGTTAGGTTATATTATGTTATAGATTTATATAAAGGTTCCACGTAGACGTAGAGGCCAACAAGCCAGGAATGTCGTCAAATATTACCGCCGAGATCTTAGATTGGGTTAGGCTAGCTTATATTATGTTATTGATGTATATAAAGGTCCAACGGAGACGTAGAGGCCAACAAGCCAGGAATGTGGTCAAATATTACCGCCGAGATGTTAGATTGGGATGGACTAGCTTATATTATGTTATTGATGTATATAAAGGTCCCACGGAGACGTAGAGGCCAACTCGCCAGGAATGTTGTCAAATATTACCGCCGAGATGTTAGGTTGGGTTAGGTTAGTTTATATTACGTCATAAATGTATATAAAGGTCCCACGGAGACGGAGAAGCCAACTCGCCTGGAATGTTGTCAAATATTACCGCCGAGATGTTAGGATGGGGTAGGTTAGGTTATATTACGTTATTGATGTATATAAAGGTCCCACGGAGACGTAGAGGCCAACTCGACAGGAATGTTGTCAAATGTTACCGCCGAGATGTTAGGTTGGGTTAGATTAAGATATATTACGTTATTGATGTATATGAAGGTCAAACGGAGACGTAGAGGCCAACTCGCCAGGAATGATGTCAAATATTACCGCCGAGATGTTAGGTTGGGTTAGGTTAGGTTATATTACGTTATTGATGTATATAGAGGTCCCACGGAGACGTAGAGGCCAACAAGCCAGGAATGTGGTTAAATATTACCGCCGAGATGTTAGGTTGGGTTAGTTTAGGTTATATTACGTTATTGATGTATGTAAAGGTCCCACGGAGACGTAGACGCCAACTCGCCAGGAATGATGTCAAATATTACCGCCGAGATGTTAGCTTGGGTTAGGTTAGGTTAGATTACGTTATTGATGTATATAAAGGTCCCACGGAGACGAAGAGGCCAACTCGCCACGTATGTTTTCAAATATTACCGCCGAGATGTTAGATTGGTTTAGGTTAGGTTATATTACGTTATTGAAGTATATAAAGGTCCCACGGTGACGTAGAGGCCAACAAGCCAGGAATGTCGTCAAATATTACCGCCGAGATGTTAGATTGGGTTAGGCAAGCTTATATTATGTTATTGATGTATATAAAGGTCCCACGGAGACGAAGAGGCCAACTCGCCACGTATGTTTTCAAATATTACCGCCGAGATGTTAGATTGGTTTAGGTTAGGTTATATTACGTTACTGAAGTATATAAAGGTCCCACGTAGACGTAGAGGCCAACAAGCCAGGAATGTGGTCAAATATTACCGCCGAGATGTTAGATTGGGATAGACTAGCTTATATTATGTTATTGATGTATATAAAGGTCCCACGGAGACGTAGAGGCCAGCTCGCCAGGAATGTTGTCAAATGTTATCGCCGAGATGTTAGATTGGGATAGACTAGCTTATATTATGTTATTGATGTATATAAAGGTCCCACGGAGACGTAGAGGCCAGCTCGCCAGGAATGTTGTCAAATATTATCGCCGAGATGTTAGGTTGGGTTAGGTTACGTTATATTAAGTTATTGATGTATATGAAGGTCAAACGGAGACGTAGAGGCCAACTCGCTAGGAATGATGTCAAATATTACCGCCGGACTGTTAGATTGGGTTAGGTTAGGTTATATTACGTTATTGATGTATATAAATGTCCCATGGAGACGTAGATGCCAACTCGCCAGGAACGTTTTCAAATATTACCGCCGAGATGTTAGGTTGGGTTAGGTTAGGTTATATTATGTTATAGATTTATATAAAGGTTCCACGTAGACGTAGAGGCCAACAAGCCAGGAATGTCGTCAAATATTACCGCCGAGATCTTAGATTGGGTTAGGCTAGCTTATATTATGTTATTGATGTATATAAAGGTCCAACGGAGACGTAGAGGCCAACAAGCCAGGAATGTGGTCAAATATTACCGCCGAGATGTTAGATTGGGATGGACTAGCTTATATTATGTTATTGATGTATATAAAGGTCCCACGGAGACGTAGAGGCCAACTCGCCAGGAATGTTGTCAAATATTACCGCCGAGATGATAGGTTGGGTTAGGTTAGCTTATAATACGTTATTGATGTATATGAAGGTCAAACGGAGACGTAGAGGCCAACTCGCCAGGAATGTTGTCAAATATTACCGCCGAGATGATAGGTTGGGTTAGGTTAGGTTATAATACGTTATGGATGTATATAAATGTCCCACGGAGACGTAGATGCCAACTCGCCAGGAATGTTTTCAAATATTACCGCCGAGATGTTAGGTTGGGTTAGGTTAGTTTATATTACGTCATAAATGTATATAAAGGTCCCACGGAGACGGAGAAGCCAACTCGCCTGGAATGTTGTCAAATATTACCGCCGAGATGTTAGGATGGGGTAGGTTAGGTTATATTACGTTATTGATGTATATAAAGGTCCCACGGAGACGTAGAGGCCAACTCGACAGGAATGTTGTCAAATGTTACCGCCGAGATGTTAGGTTGGGTTAGATTAAGATATATTACGTTATTGATGTATATGAAGGTCAAACGGAGACGTAGAGGCCAACTCGCCAGGAATGATGTCAAATATTACCGCCGAGATGTTAGGTTGGGTTAGGTTAGGTTATATTACGTTATTGATGTATATAGAGGTCCCACGGAGACGTAGAGGCCAACTCGCCAGGAATGTTGTCAAATATTACCGCCGAGATGTTAGGTTGGGTTAGGTTAGTTTATATTACGTCATAAATGTATATAAAGGTCCCACGGAGACGGAGAAGCCAACTCGCCTGGAATGTTGTCAAATATTACCGCCGAGATGTTAGGATGGGGTAGGTTAGGTTATATTACGTTATTGATGTATATAAAGGTCCCACGGAGACGTAGAGGCCAACTCGACAGGAATGTTGTCAAATGTTACCGCCGAGATGTTAGGTTGGGTTAGATTAAGATATATTACGTTATTGATGTATATGAAGGTCAAACGGAGACGTAGAGGCCAACTCGCCAGGAATGATGTCAAATATTACCGCCGAGATGTTAGATTGGGATGGACTAGCTTATATTATGTTATTGATGTATATAAAGGTCCCACGGAGACGTAGAGGCCAACTCGCCAGGAATGTTGTCAAATATTACCGCCGAGATGTTAGGTTGGGTTAGGTTAGTTTATATTACGTCATAAATGTATATAAAGGTCCCACGGAGACGGAGAAGCCAACTCGCCTGGAATGTTGTCAAATATTACCGCCGAGATGTTAGGATGGGGTAGGTTAGGTTATATTACGTTATTGATGTATATAAAGGTCCCACGGAGACGTAGAGGCCAACTCGACAGGAATGTTGTCAAATGTTACCGCCGAGATGTTAGGTTGGGTTAGATTAAGATATATTACGTTATTGATGTATATGAAGGTCAAACGGAGACGTAGAGGCCAACTCGCCAGGAATGATGTCAAATATTACCGCCGAGATGTTAGGTTGGGTTAGGTTAGGTTATATTACGTTATTGATGTATATAGAGGTCCCACGGAGACGTAGAGGCCAACAAGCCAGGAATGTGGTTAAATATTACCGCCGAGATGTTAGGTTGGGTTAGTTTAGGTTATATTACGTTATTGATGTATGTAAAGGTCCCACGGAGACGTAGACGCCAACTCGCCAGGAATGATGTCAAATATTACCGCCGAGATGTTAGCTTGGGTTAGGTTAGGTTAGATTACGTTATTGATGTATATAAAGGTCCCACGGAGACGAAGAGGCCAACTCGCCACGTATGTTTTCAAATATTACCGCCGAGATGTTAGATTGGTTTAGGTTAGGTTATATTACGTTATTGAAGTATATAAAGGTCCCACGGTGACGTAGAGGCCAACAAGCCAGGAATGTCGTCAAATATTACCGCCGAGATGTTAGATTGGGTTAGGCAAGCTTATATTATGTTATTGATGTATATAAAGGTCCCACGGAGACGAAGAGGCCAACTCGCCACGTATGTTTTCAAATATTACCGCCGAGATGTTAGATTGGTTTAGGTTAGGTTATATTACGTTACTGAAGTATATAAAGGTCCCACGTAGACGTAGAGGCCAACAAGCCAGGAATGTGGTCAAATATTACCGCCGAGATGTTAGATTGGGATAGACTAGCTTATATTATGTTATTGATGTATATAAAGGTCCCACGGAGACGTAGAGGCCAGCTCGCCAGGAATGTTGTCAAATGTTATCGCCGAGATGTTAGATTGGGATAGACTAGCTTATATTATGTTATTGATGTATATAAAGGTCCCACGGAGACGTAGAGGCCAGCTCGCCAGGAATGTTGTCAAATATTATCGCCGAGATGTTAGGTTGGGTTAGGTTACGTTATATTAAGTTATTGATGTATATGAAGGTCAAACGGAGACGTAGAGGCCAACTCGCTAGGAATGATGTCAAATATTACCGCCGGACTGTTAGATTGGGTTAGGTTAGGTTATATTACGTTATTGATGTATATAAATGTCCCATGGAGACGTAGATGCCAACTCGCCAGGAACGTTTTCAAATATTACCGCCGAGATGTTAGGTTGGGTTAGGTTAGGTTATATTATGTTATAGATTTATATAAAGGTTCCACGTAGACGTAGAGGCCAACAAGCCAGGAATGTCGTCAAATATTACCGCCGAGATCTTAGATTGGGTTAGGCTAGCTTATATTATGTTATTGATGTATATAAAGGTCCAACGGAGACGTAGAGGCCAACAAGCCAGGAATGTGGTCAAATATTACCGCCGAGATGTTAGATTGGGATGGACTAGCTTATATTATGTTATTGATGTATATAAAGGTCCCACGGAGACGTAGAGGCCAACTCGCCAGGAATGTTGTCAAATATTACCGCCGAGATGATAGGTTGGGTTAGGTTAGCTTATAATACGTTATTGATGTATATGAAGGTCAAACGGAGACGTAGAGGCCAACTCGCCAGGAATGTTGTCAAATATTACCGCCGAGATGATAGGTTGGGTTAGGTTAGGTTATAATACGTTATGGATGTATATAAATGTCCCACGGAGACGTAGATGCCAACTCGCCAGGAATGTTTTCAAATATTACCGCCGAGATGTTAGGTTGGGTTAGGTTAGTTTATATTACGTCATAAATGTATATAAAGGTCCCACGGAGACGGAGAAGCCAACTCGCCTGGAATGTTGTCAAATATTACCGCCGAGATGTTAGGATGGGGTAGGTTAGGTTATATTACGTTATTGATGTATATAAAGGTCCCACGGAGACGTAGAGGCCAACTCGACAGGAATGTTGTCAAATGTTACCGCCGAGATGTTAGGTTGGGTTAGATTAAGATATATTACGTTATTGATGTATATGAAGGTCAAACGGAGACGTAGAGGCCAACTCGCCAGGAATGATGTCAAATATTACCGCCGAGATGTTAGGTTGGGTTAGGTTAGGTTATATTACGTTATTGATGTATATAGAGGTCCCACGGAGACGTAGAGGCCAACAAGCCAGGAATGTGGTTAAATATTACCGCCGAGATGTTAGATTGGGATAGACTAGCTTATATTATGTTATTGATGTATATAAAGGTCCCACGGAGACGTAGAGGCCAACAAGCCAGGAATGAGGTCAAATATTATCGCCGAGATGTTTGGTTGGGTTAGGTTAGGTTATATTACGTTATTAATGTATATAAAGGTCCCACGGAGACGTAGAGTTCAACTCGCCAGGAATGTTTTCAAATATTAGCGCCGAGATGATAGGTTGGGTTAGGTTAGGTTTTATTACGTTATTGATGTATATAAAGGTCCCACGGAAACGTAGAGGCCAACAAGCCAGGAATGAGGTCAAATATTATCGCCGAGATGTTTGGTTGGGTTAGGTTAGATTATATTACGTTATTAATGTATATAAAGGTCCCACGGAGACATAGAGGCCAACAAGCCAGGAATGTCGTCAAATATTACAGCCGAGATGTTAGATTGGGTTAGGTTAGATTATATTACGTTATTGAAGTATATAAAGGTCCCACGGATACGTAGAGGCCAACAAGCCAGGAATGTCGTCAAATATTACCGCCGAGATGTTAGATTGGGTTAGGCTAGCTTATATTATGTTATTGATGTATATAAAGGTCCCACGGAGACGTAGACGCCAACTCGCCAGGAATGATGTCAAATATTACCGCCGAGATGTTAGCTTGGGTTAGGTTAGGTTAGATTACGTTATTGATGTGTATAAAGGTCCCACGGAGACGTAGAGTTCAACTCGCCAGGAATGTTGTCAAATATTACCGCCGAGATGATAGGTTGGGTTAGGTTAGGTTATAATACGTTATTGATGTATATGAAGGTCAAACGGAGACGTAGGGGCCAACTCGCCAGGAATGTTGTCAAATATTACCGCCGAGATGATAGGTTGGGTTAGGTTAGGTTATAATACGTTATTGATGTATATAAATGTCCCACGGAGACGTAGATGCCAACTCGCCAGGAATGTTTTCAAATATTACCGCCGAGATGTTAGGTTGGGTTAGGTTAGGTTATATTACGTTATTGAAGTATATAGAGGTCCCACGGAGACGTAGAGGCCAACAAGCCAGGAATGTGGATAAATATTACCGCCGAGATGTTAGGTTGGGTTAGGTTTGGTTATATTACGTGATTGATGTATATAAAGGTCCCACGGAGACGAAGAGGCCAACTCGCCACGTATGTTTTCAAATATTACCGCCGAGATGTTAGATTGGGTTAGGTTAGGTTATAATACGTTATTGATGTATATAAATGTCCCACGGAGACGTAGATGCCAACTCGCCAGGAATGTTTTCAAATATTACCGCCGAGATGTTAGGTTGGGTTAGGTTAGGTTATATTACGTTATAAATGTATATAAAGGTCCCACGGAGACGGAGAAGCCAACTCGCCTGGAATGTTGTCAAATATTACCGCCGAGATGTTAGGATGGGGTAGGTTAGGTTATATTACGTTATTGATGTATATAAAGGTCCCACGGAGACGTAGAGGCCAACTCGACAGGAATGTTGTCAAATGTTACCGCCGAGATGTTAGGTTGGGTTAGATTAAGATATATTACGTTATTGATGTATATGAAGGTCAAACGGAGACGTAGAGGCCAACTCGCCAGGAATGATGTCAAATATTACCGCCGAGATGTTAGGTTGGGTTAGGTTAGGTTATATTACGTTATTGATGTATATAGAGGTCCCACGGAGACGTAGAGGCCAACAAGCCAGGAATGTGGTTAAATATTACCGCCGAGATGTTAGATTGGGATAGACTAGCTTATATTATGTTATTGATGTATATAAAGGTCCCACGGAGACGTAGAGGCAAACTCGCCAGGAATGTTGTCAAATATTACCGCCGAGATGATAGGTTGGGTTAGGTTAGGCTATAATACGTTATTGATGTATATGAAGGTCAAACGGAGACGTAGAGGCCAACTCGCCAGGAATGATGTCAAATATTACCGCCGAGATGTTAGGTTGGGTTAGGTTAGGTTATATTACGTTATTGAAGTATATAGAGGTCCCACGGAGACGTAGAGGCCAACAAGCCAGGAATGTGGATAAATATTACCGCCGAGATGTTAGGTTAGGTTAGGTTTGGTTATATTACGTGATTGATGTATATAAAGGTCCCACGGAGACGAAGAGGCCAACTCGCCACGTATGTTTTCAAATATTACCGCCGAGATGTTAGATTGGGTTGGGTTAGGTTATATTGCGTTATAGATGTATATAAAGGTCCCACGGAGACGGAGAAGCCAACTCGCCAGGAATGTTGTCAAATATTACCGCCGAGATGTTAGGTTGGGTTAGTTTAGGTTATATTACGTTATTGATGTATATAAAGGTCCCACGGAGACGTAGACGCCAACTCGCCAGGAATGATGTCAAATATTACCGCCGAGATGTTAGCTTGGGTTAGGTTAGGTTAGATTACGTTATTGATGTATATAAAGGTCCCACGGAGACGAAGAGGCCAACTCGCCACGTATGTTTTCAAATATTACCGCCGAGATGTTAGATTGGTTTAGGTTAGGTTATATTACGTTATTGAAGTATATAAAGGTCCCACGGAGACGTAGAGGCCAACAAGCCAGGAATGTCGTCAAATATTACCGCCGAGATGTTAGATTGGGTTAGGCAAGCTTATATTATGTTATTGATGTATATAAAGGTCCCACGGAGACGAAGAGGCCAACTCGCCACGTATGTTTTCAAATATTACCGCCGAGATGTTAGATTGGTTTAGGTTAGGTTATATTACGTTACTGAAGTATATAAAGGTCCCACGTAGACGTAGAGGCCAACAAGCCAGGAATGTGGTCAAATATTACCGCCGAGATGTTAGATTGGGATAGACTAGCTTATATTATGTTATTGATGTATATAAAGGTCCCACGGAGACGTAGAGGCCAGCTCGCCAGGAATGTTGTCAAATATTATCGCCGAGATGTTAGGTTGGGTTAGGTTACGTTATATTAAGTTATTGATGTATATGAAGGTCAAACGGAGACGTAGAGGCCAACTCGCTAGGAATGATGTCAAATATTACCGCCGGACTGTTAGATTGGGTTAGGTTAGGTTATATTACGTTATTGATGTATATAAATGTCCCATGGAGACGTAGATGCCAACTCGCCAGGAATGTTTTCAAATATTACCGCCGAGATGTTAGGTTGGGTTAGGTTAGGTTATATTACGTTATAGATGTATATAAAGGTTCCACGTAGACGTAGAGGCCAACAAGCCAGGAATGTCGTCAAATATTATCGCCGAGATGTTAGGTTGGGTTAGGTTACGTTATATTAAGTTATTGATGCATATGATGGTCAAACGGAGACGTAGAGGCCAACTCGCTAGGAATGATGTCAAATATTACCGCCGGACTGTTAGATTGGGTTAGGTTAGGTTATATTACGTTATTGATGTATATAAATGTCCCATGGAGACGTAGATGCCAACTCGCCAGGAATGTTTTCAAATATTACCGCCGAGATGTTAGGTTGGGTTAGGTTAGGTTATATTACGTTATAGATGTATATAAAGGTTCCACGTAGACGTAGAGGCCAACAAGCCAGGAATGTCGTCAAATATTACCGCCGAGATCTTAGATTGGGTTAGGCTAGCTTATATTATGTTATTGATGTATATAAAGGTCCAACGGAGACGTAGAGGCCAACAAGCCAGGAATGTGGTCAAATATAACCGCCGAGATGTTAGATTGCGATGGACTAGCTTATATTATGTTATTGATGTATATAAAGGTCCCACGGAGACGTAGAGGCCAACTCGCCAGGAATGTTGTCAAATATTACCGCCGAGATGATAGGTTGGGTTAGGTTAGGTTATAATACGTTATTGATGTATATGAAGGTCAAACGGAGACGTAGAGGCCAACTCGCCAGGAATGTTGTCAAATATTACCGCCGAGATGATAGGTTGTGTTAGGTTAGGTTATAATACGTTATTGATGTATATAAATGTCCCACGGAGACGTAGATGCCAACTCGCCAGGAATGTTTTCAAATATTACCGCCGAGATGTTAGGTTGGGTTAGGTTAGGTTATATTACGTTATAAATGTATATAAAGGTCCCACGGAGACGGAGAAGCCAACTCGCCTGGAATGTTGTCAAATATTACCGCCGAGATGTTAGGATGGGGTAGGTTAGGTTATATTACGTTATTGATGTATATAAAGGTCCCACGGAGACGTAGAGGCCAACTCGACAGGAATGTTGTCAAATGTTACCGCCGAGATGTTAGGTTGGGTTAGATTAAGATATATTACGTTATTGATGTATATGAAGGTCAAACGGAGACGTAGAGGCCAACTCGCCAGGAATGATGTCAAATATTACCGCCGAGATGTTAGCTTGGGTTAGGTTAGGTTAGATTACGTTATTGATGTATATAAAGGTCCCACGGAGACGTAGATGCCAACTCGCCAGGAATGTTTTCAAATATTACCGCCGAGATGTTAGCTTGGGTTAGGTTAGGTTAGATTACGTTATTGATGTATATAAAGGTCCCACGGAGACGAAGAGGCCAACTCGCCACGTATGTTTTCAAATATTACCGCCGAGATGTTAGATTGGTTTAGGTTAGGTTATATTACGTTATTGAAGTATATAAAGGTCCCACGGAGACGTAGAGGCCAACAAGCCAGGAATGTCGTCAAATATTACCGCCGAGATGTTAGATTGGGTTAGGCAAGCTTATATTATGTTATTGATGTATATAAAGGTCCCACGGAGACGAAGAGGCCAACTCGCCACGTATGTTTTCAAATATTACCGCCGAGATGTTAGATTGGTTTAGGTTAGGTTATATTACGTTACTGAAGTATATAAAGGTCCCACGTAGACGTAGAGGCCAACAAGCCAGGAATGTGGTCAAATATTACCGCCGAGATGTTAGATTGGGATAGACTAGCTTATCTTATGTTATTGATGTATATAAAGGTCCCACGGATACGTAGAGGCCAACTCGCCAGGAATGTTGTCAAATATTACCGCCGAGATGATAGGTTGGGTTAGGTTAGGTTATAATACGTTATTGATGTATATGAAGGTCAAACGGAGACGTAGAGGCCAACAAGCCAGGAATGTCGTCAAATATTACCGCCGAGATGTTAGATTGGGTTAGGCTA
This sequence comes from Xylocopa violacea, assembly GCA_963969225.1. Lineage (NCBI taxonomy): Eukaryota > Metazoa > Arthropoda > Insecta > Hymenoptera > Apidae > Xylocopa > Xylocopa violacea. The sequence continues at coordinate 3,486,435 of CAXAJV010000611.1, read as the reverse complement.
GCTTATATTATGTTATTGATGTATATAAAGGTCCCACGGAGACGTAGACGCCAACTCGCCAGGAATGATGTCAAATATTACCGCCGAGATGTTAGCTTGGGTTAGGTTAGGTTAGATTACGTTATTGATGTATATAAAGGTCCCACGGAGACTTAGAGGCCAACAAGCCAGGAATGTAGTCAAATATTATCGCCGAGATGTTAGGTTGGATTAGGTTAGGTTTTATTACGTCATTGATGTATATAAAGGTCCCACGGAGACGAAGAGGCCAACTCGCCACGTATGTTTTCAAATATTACCGCCGAGATGTTAGATTGGGTTAGGTTAGGTTATATTGCGTTATAGATGTATATAAAGGTCCCACGGAGACGGAGAAGCCAACTCGCCAGGAATGTTGTCAAATATTACCGCCGAGATGTTAGGTTGGGTTAGTTTAGGTTATATTACGTTATTGATGTATATAAAGGTCCCACGGAGACGTAGACGCCAACTCGCCAGGAATGATGTCAAATATTACCGCCGAGATGTTAGCTTGGGTTAGGTTAGGTTAGATTACGTTATTGATGTATATAAAGGTCCCACGGAGACGAAGAGGCCAACTCGCCACGTATGTTTTCAAATATTACCGCCGAGATGTTAGATTGGTTTAGGTTAGGTTATATTACGTTATTGAAGTATATAAAGGTCCCACGGAGACGTAGAGGCCAACAAGCCAGGAATGTCGTCAAATATTACCGCCGAGATGTTAGATTGGGTTAGGCAAGCTTATATTATGTTATTGATGTATATAAAGGTCCCACGGAGACGAAGAGGCCAACTCGCCACGTATGTTTTCAAATATTACCGCCGAGATGTTAGATTGGTTTAGGTTAGGTTATATTACGTTACTGAAGTATATAAAGGTCCCACGTAGACGTAGAGGCCAACTCGCTAGGAATGATGTCAAATATTACCGCCGGACTGTTAGATTGGGTTAGGTTAGGTTATATTACGTTATTGATGTATATAAATGTCCCATGGAGACGTAGATGCCAACTCGCCAGGAATGTTTTCAAATATTACCGCCGAGATGTTAGGTTGGGTTAGGTTACGTTATATTACGTTATAGATGTATATAAAGGTTCCACGTAGACGTAGAGGCCAACAAGCCAGGAATGTCGTCAAATATTACCGCCGAGATCTTAGATTGGGTTAGGCTAGCTTATATTATGTTATTGATGTATATAAAGGTCCAACGGAGACGTAGAGGCCAACAAGCCAGGAATGTGGTCAAATATAACCGCCGAGATGTTAGATTGCGATGGACTAGCTTATATTATGTTATTGATGTATATAAAGGTCCCACGGAGACGTAGAGGCCAACTCGCCAGGAATGTTGTCAAATATTACCGCCGAGATGATAGGTTGGGTTAGGTTAGGTTATAATACGTTATTGATGTATATGAAGGTCAAACGGAGACGTAGAGGCCAACTCGCCAGGAATGTTGTCAAATATTACCGCCGAGATGATAGGTTGTGTTAGGTTAGGTTATAATACGTTATTGATGTATATAAATGTCCCACGGAGACGTAGATGCCAACTCGCCAGGAATGTTTTCAAATATTACCGCCGAGATGTTAGGTTGGGTTAGGTTAGGTTATATTACGTTATAAATGTATATAAAGGTCCCACGGAGACGGAGAAGCCAACTCGCCTGGAATGTTGTCAAATATTACCGCCGAGATGTTAGGATGGGGTAGGTTAGGTTATATTACGTTATTGATGTATATAAAGGTCCCACGGAGACGTAGAGGCCAACTCGACAGGAATGTTGTCAAATGTTACCGCCGAGATGTTAGGTTGGGTTAGATTAAGATATATTACGTTATTGATGTATATGAAGGTCAAACGGAGACGTAGAGGCCAACTCGCCAGGAATGATGTCAAATATTACCGCCGAGATGTTAGCTTGGGTTAGGTTAGGTTAGATTACGTTATTGATGTATATAAAGGTCCCACGGAGACGTAGATGCCAACTCGCCAGGAATGTTTTCAAATATTACCGCCGAGATGTTAGCTTGGGTTAGGTTAGGTTAGATTACGTTATTGATGTATATAAAGGTCCCACGGAGACGAAGAGGCCAACTCGCCACGTATGTTTTCAAATATTACCGCCGAGATGTTAGATTGGTTTAGGTTAGGTTATATTACGTTATTGAAGTATATAAAGGTCCCACGGAGACGTAGAGGCCAACAAGCCAGGAATGTCGTCAAATATTACCGCCGAGATGTTAGATTGGGTTAGGCAAGCTTATATTATGTTATTGATGTATATAAAGGTCCCACGGAGACGGAGAGGCCAACTCGCCACGTATGTTTTCAAATATTACCGCCGAGATGTTAGATTGGTTTAGGTTAGGTTATATTACGTTACTGAAGTATATAAAGGTCCCACGTAGACGTAGAGGCCAACAAGCCAGGAATGTGGTCAAATATTACCGCCGAGATGTTAGATTGGGATAGACTAGCTTATCTTATGTTATTGATGTATATAAAGGTCCCACGGATACGTAGAGGCCAACTCGCCAGGAATGTTGTCAAATATTACCGCCGAGATGATAGGTTGGGTTAGGTTAGGTTATAATACGTTATTGATGTATATGAAGGTCAAACGGAGACGTAGAGGCCAACAAGCCAGGAATGTCGTCAAATATTACCGCCGAGATGTTAGATTGGGTTAGGCTAGCTTATATTATGTTATTGATGTATATAAAGGTCCCACGGAGACGTAGACGCCAACTCGCCAGGAATGATGTCAAATATTACCGCCGAGATGTTAGCTTGGGTTAGGTTAGGTTAGATTACGTTATTGATGTATATAAAGGTCCCACGGAGACTTAGAGGCCAACAAGCCAGGAATGTAGTCAAATATTATCGCCGAGATGTTAGGTTGGATTAGGTTAGGTTTTATTACGTCATTGATGTATATAAAGGTCCCACGGAGACGAAGAGGCCAACTCGCCACGTATGTTTTCAAATATTACCGCCGAGATGTTAGATTGGGTTAGGTTAGGTTATATTGCGTTATAGATGTATATAAAGGTCCCACGGAGACGGAGAAGCCAACTCGCCAGGAATGTTGTCAAATATTACCGCCGAGATGTTAGGTTGGGTTAGTTTAGGTTATATTACGTTATTGATGTATATAAAGGTCCCACGGAGACGTAGACGCCAACTCGCCAGGAATGATGTCAAATATTACCGCCGAGATGTTAGCTTGGGTTAGGTTAGGTTAGATTACGTTATTGATGTATATAAAGGTCCCACGGAGACGAAGAGGCCAACTCGCCACGTATGTTTTCAAATATTACCGCCGAGATGTTAGATTGGTTTAGGTTAGGTTATATTACGTTATTGAAGTATATAAAGGTCCCACGGAGACGTAGAGGCCAACAAGCCAGGAATGTCGTCAAATATTACCGCCGAGATGTTAGATTGGGTTAGGCAAGCTTATATTATGTTATTGATGTATATAAAGGTCCCACGGAGACGAAGAGGCCAACTCGCCACGTATGTTTTCAAATATTACCGCCGAGATGTTAGATTGGTTTAGGTTAGGTTATATTACGTTACTGAAGTATATAAAGGTCCCACGTAGACGTAGAGGCCAACAAGCCAGGAATGTGGTCAAATATTACCGCCGAGATGTTAGATTGGGATAGACTAGCTTATATTATGTTATTGATGTATATAAAGGTCCCACGGAGACGTAGAGGCCAGCTCGCCAGGAATGTTGTCAAATATTATCGCCGAGATGTTAGGTTGGGTTAGGTTACGTTATATTAAGTTATTGATGCATATGATGGTCAAACGGAGACGTAGAGGCCAACTCGCTAGGAATGATGTCAAATATTACCGCCGGACTGTTAGATTGGGTTAGGTTAGGTTATATTACGTTATTGATGTATATAAATGTCCCATGGAGACGTAGATGCCAACTCGCCAGGAATGTTTTCAAATATTACCGCCGAGATGTTAGGTTGGGTTAGGTTAGGTTATATTACGTTATAGATGTATATAAAGGTTCCACGTAGACGTAGAGGCCAACAAGCCAGGAATGTCGTCAAATATTACCGCCGAGATCTTAGATTGGGTTAGGCTAGCTTATATTATGTTATTGATGTATATAAAGGTCCAACGGAGACGTAGAGGCCAACAAGCCAGGAATGTGGTCAAATATAACCGCCGAGATGTTAGATTGCGATGGACTAGCTTATATTATGTTATTGATGTATATAAAGGTCCCACGGAGACGTAGAGGCCAACTCGCCAGGAATGTTGTCAAATATTACCGCCGAGATGATAGGTTGGGTTAGGTTAGGTTATAATACGTTATTGATGTATATGAAGGTCAAACGGAGACGTAGAGGCCAACTCGCCAGGAATGTTGTCAAATATTACCGCCGAGATGATAGGTTGTGTTAGGTTAGGTTATAATACGTTATTGATGTATATAAATGTCCCACGGAGACGTAGATGCCAACTCGCCAGGAATGTTTTCAAATATTACCGCCGAGATGTTAGGTTGGGTTAGGTTAGGTTATATTACGTTATAAATGTATATAAAGGTCCCACGGAGACGGAGAAGCCAACTCGCCTGGAATGTTGTCAAATATTACCGCCGAGATGTTAGGATGGGGTAGGTTAGGTTATATTACGTTATTGATGTATATAAAGGTCCCACGGAGACGTAGAGGCCAACTCGACAGGAATGTTGTCAAATGTTACCGCCGAGATGTTAGGTTGGGTTAGATTAAGATATATTACGTTATTGATGTATATGAAGGTCAAACGGAGACGTAGAGGCCAACTCGCCAGGAATGATGTCAAATATTACCGCCGAGATGTTAGCTTGGGTTAGGTTAGGTTAGATTACGTTATTGATGTATATAAAGGTCCCACGGAGACGTAGATGCCAACTCGCCAGGAATGTTTTCAAATATTACCGCCGAGATGTTAGCTTGGGTTAGGTTAGGTTAGATTACGTTATTGATGTATATAAAGGTCCCACGGAGACGAAGAGGCCAACTCGCCACGTATGTTTTCAAATATTACCGCCGAGATGTTAGATTGGTTTAGGTTAGGTTATATTACGTTATTGAAGTATATAAAGGTCCCACGGAGACGTAGAGGCCAACAAGCCAGGAATGTCGTCAAATATTACCGCCGAGATGTTAGATTGGGTTAGGCAAGCTTATATTATGTTATTGATGTATATAAAGGTCCCACGGAGACGAAGAGGCCAACTCGCCACGTATGTTTTCAAATATTACCGCCGAGATGTTAGATTGGTTTAGGTTAGGTTATATTACGTTACTGAAGTATATAAAGGTCCCACGTAGACGTAGAGGCCAACAAGCCAGGAATGTGGTCAAATATTACCGCCGAGATGTTAGATTGGGATAGACTAGCTTATCTTATGTTATTGATGTATATAAAGGTCCCACGGATACGTAGAGGCCAACTCGCCAGGAATGTTGTCAAATATTACCGCCGAGATGATAGGTTGGGTTAGGTTAGGTTATAATACGTTATTGATGTATATGAAGGTCAAACGGAGACGTAGAGGCCAACAAGCCAGGAATGTCGTCAAATATTACCGCCGAGATGTTAGATTGGGTTAGGCTAGCTTATATTATGTTATTGATGTATATAAAGGTCCCACGGAGACGTAGACGCCAACTCGCCAGGAATGATGTCAAATATTACCGCCGAGATGTTAGCTTGGGTTAGGTTAGGTTAGATTACGTTATTGATGTATATAAAGGTCCCACGGAGACTTAGAGGCCAACAAGCCAGGAATGTAGTCAAATATTATCGCCGAGATGTTAGGTTGGATTAGGTTAGGTTTTATTACGTCATTGATGTATATAAAGGTCCCACGGAGACGTAGACGCCAACTCGCCAGGAATGATGTCAAATATTACCGCCGAGATGTTAGGTTGGGTTAGGTTAGGTTATATTATGTTATTGATGTATATAGAGGTCCCACGGAGACGAAGAGGCCAACTCGCCACGTATGTTTTCAAATATTACCGCCGAGATGTTAGATTGGTTTAGGTTAGGTTATATTACGTTACTGAAGTATATAAAGGTCCCACGGAGACGTAGAGGCAAACTCGCCAGGAATGTTGTCAAATATTACCGCCGAGATGATAGGTTGGGTTAGGTTAGGTTATAATGCGTTATTGATGTATATGAAGGTCAAACGGAGACGTAGAGGCCAACTCGCCAGGAATGATGTCAAATATTACCGCCGAGATGTTAGGTTGGGTTAGGTTAGGTTATATTACGTTATTGAAGTATATAGAGGTCCCACGGAGACGTAGAGGCCAACAAGCCAGGAATGTGGATAAATATTACCGCCGAGATGTTAGGTTGGGTTAGGTTTGGTTATATTACGTGATTGATGTATATAAAGGTCCGACGGAGACGAAGAGGCCAACTCGCCACGTATGTTTTCAAATATTACCGCCGAGATGTTAGATTGGTTTAGGTTAGGTTATATTACGTTATTGAAGTATATAAAGGTCCCACGGAGACGTAGAAGCCAACAAGCCAGGAATGTCGTCAAATATTACCGCCGAGATGTTCGATTGGGTTAGGCTAGCTTATATTATGTTATTCATGTATATAAATGTCCCACGGAGACGTAGAGGCCAACTCGCCAGGAATGATGTCAAATATTACCGCCGAGATGTTAGCTTGGGTTAGGTTAGGTTAGATTACGTTATTGATGTATATAAAGGTCCCACGGAGACGTAGAGTTCAACTCGCCAGGAATGTTGTCAAATATTTGCGCCGAGATGATAGGTTGGGTTAGGTTAGGTTATATTACGTTATTGATGTATATAAAGGTCCCACGGAGACGTAGAGGCCAACAAGCCAGGAATGAGGTCAAATATTATCGCCGAGATGTTTGGTTGGGTTAGGTTAGGTTATATTACGTTATTAATGTATATAAAGGTCCCACGGAGACGTAGAGTTCAACTCGCCAGGAATGTTGTCAAATATTAGCGCCGAGATGATAGGTTGGGTTAGGTTAGGTTTTATTACGTTATTGATGTATATAAAGGTCCCACGGAAACGTAGAGGCCAACAAGCCAGGAATGAGGTCAAATATTATCGCCGAGATGTTTGGTTGGGTTAGGTTAGATTATATTACGTTATTAATGTATATAAAGGTCCCACGGAGACATAGAGGCCAACAAGCCAGGAATGTCGTCAAATATTACAGCCGAGATGTTAGATTGGGTTAGGTTAGATTATATTACGTTATTGAAGTATATAAAGGTCCCACGGAGACGTAGAGGCCAACAAGCCAGGAATGTCGTCAAATATTACCGCCGAGATGTTAGATTGGGTTAGGCTAGCTTATATTATGTTATTGATGTATATAAAGGTCCCACGGAGACGTAGACGCCAACTCGCCAGGAATGATGTCAAATATTACCGCCGAGATGTTAGCTTGGGTTAGGTTAGGTTAGATTACGTTATTGATGTATATAAAGGTCCCACGGAGACTTAGAGGCCAACAAGCCAGGAATGTAGTCAAATATTATCGCCGAGATGTTAGGTTGGCTTAGGTTAGGTTTTATTACGTCATTGATGTATATAAAGGTCCCACGGAGACGTAGAGGCCAACTCGCCAGGAATGTTGTCAAATATGACCGCCGAGATGATAGGTTGGGTTAGGTTACGTTATATTACGTTATTGATGTATATGAAGGTCAAACGGAGACGTAGAGGCCAACTCGCTAGGAATGATTTCAAATATTACCGCCGAGATGTTAGATTGGGTTAGGTTAGGTTATATTGCGTTATAGATGTATATAAAAGTCCCACGGAGACGTAGAGGCCAACAAGCCAGGAATGTCGTCAAATATTACCGCCGAGATGTTAGATTGGGTTAGGCAAGCTTATATTATGTTATTGATGTATATAAAGGTCCCACGGAGACGAAGAGGCCAACTCACCACGTATGTTTTCAAATATTACCGCCGAGATGTTAGATTGGTTTAGGTTAGGTTATATTACGTTACTGAAGTATATAAAGGTCCCACGTAGACGTAGAGGCCAACAAGCCAGGAATGTGGTCAAATATTACCGCCGAGATGTTAGATTGGGATAGACTAGCATATATTATGTTATTGATGTATATAAAGGTCCCACGGAGACGTAGAGGCCAGCTCGCCAGGAATGTTGTCAAATATTATCGCCGAGATGTTAGGTTGGGTTAGGTTACGTTATATTAAGTTATTGATGTATATGAAGGCCAAACGGAGACGTAGAGGCCAACTCGCTAGGAATGATGTCAAATATTACCGCCGGACTGTTAGATTGGGTTAGGTTAGGTTATATTACGTTATTGATGTATATAAATGTCCCATGGAGACGTAGATGCCAACTCGCCAGGAATGTTTTCAAATATTACCGCCGAGATGTTAGGTTGGGTTAGGTTAGGTTATATTACGTTATAGATGTATATAAAGGTTCCACGTAGACGTAGAGGCCAACAAGCCAGGAATGTCGTCAAATATTACCGCCGAGATCTTAGATTGGGTTAGGCTAGCTTATATTATGTTATTGATGTATATAAAGGTCCAACGGAGACGTAGAGGCCAACAAGCCAGGAATGTGGTCAAATATTACCGCCGAGATGTTAGATTGGGATGGACTAGCTTATATTATGTTATTGATGTATATAAAGGTCCCACGGATACGTAGAGGCCAACTCGCCAGGAATGTTGTCAAATATTACCGCCGAGATGACAGGTTGGGTTAGGTTAGGTTATAATACGTTATTGATGTATATGAAGGTCAAACGGAGACGTAGAGGCCAACTCGCCAGGAATGATGTCAAATATTACCGCCGAGATGTTAGGTTGGGTTAGGTTAGGTTATATTACGTTATTGATGTATATAGAGGTCCCACGGAGACGTAGAGGCCAACAAGCCAGGAATGATGTCAAATATTACCGCCGAGATGTTAGGTTGGGTTAGGTTAGGTTATATTACGTTATTGATGTATATAGAGGTCCCACGGAGACGTAGAGGCCAACAAGCCAGGAATGTGGTTAAATATTACCGCCGAGATGTTAGATTGGGATAGACTAGCTTATATTATGTTATTGATGTATATAAAGGTCCCACGGAGACGTAGAGGCAAACTCGCCAGGAATGTTGTCAAATATTACCGCCGAGATGTTAGGTTGGGTTAGGTTAGGTTATATTACGTTATTGAAGTATATAGAGGTCCCACGGAGACGTAGAGGCCAACAAGCCAGGAATGTGGATAAATATTACCGCCGAGATGTTAGGTTGGGTTAGGTTTGGTTATATTACGTGATTGATGTATATAAAGGTCCCACGGAGACGAAGAGGCCAACTCGCCACGTATGTTTTCAAATATTACCGCCGAGATGTTAGATTGGTTTAGGTTAGGTTATGTTACGTTATTGAAGTATATAAAGGTCCCACGGAGACGTAGAAGCCAACAAGCCAGGAATGTCGTCAAATATTACCGCCGAGATGTTCGATTGGGTTAGGCTAGCTTATATTATGTTATTCATGTATATAAATGTCCCACGGAGACGTTGAGGCCAACTCGCCAGGAATGATGTCAAATATTACCGCCGAGATGTTAGCTTGGGTTAGGTTAGGTTAGATTACGTTATTGATGTATATAAAGGTCCCACGGACACGTAGAGTTCAACTCGCCAGGAATGTTGTCAAATATTTGCGCCGAGATGATAGGTTGGGTTAGGTTAGGTTATATTACGTTATTGAAGTATATAAAGGTCCCACGGAGACGTAGAGGCCAACAAGCCAGGAATGTCGTCAAATATTACCGCCGAGATGTTAGATTGGGTTAGGCTAGCTTATATTATGTTACTGATGAATATAAAGTTCCCACGGAGACGTAGAGGCCAACAAGCCAGAAATGTGGTCAAATATTACCGCCGAGATGTAGGATTGTGTTAGGTTAGGTTATATTACGTTATTGAGTTATATAAAGGTCCCACGGAGACGTAGAGCCCAACAAGCCAGGAATGTGGTTAAATATTACCGCCGAGATGTTAGGTTGGGTTAGGTTAGGTTATATTACGTTATTGGTGTATATAAAGGTCCCACGGAGACGTAGAGGCCAACTCGCCAGGTATGTTTTCAAATATTACCGGCGAGATGTTAGATTGGGTTAGGTTAGGTTATATTACGTTATTGAAGTATATAAAGGTCCCACGGAGACGGAGAGGCCAAGAAGCCAGGAATGTGGTCAAATATTACCGCCGAGATGCTAGATTGGGTTAGGCTAGCTGATATTATGTTATTTATGTATATAAGGGTCCCACGGAGACGGAGAAGCCAACTCGCCAGGAATGTTGTCAAATATTACCGCCGAGATGTTAGGTTGGGTTATGTTAGGTTATATTACGTTATTGAAGTATATAAAGGTCCCACGGAGACGTAGAGGCCAACAAGCCAGGTATGTCGTCAAATATTACCGCCGAGATGATAGATTGGGTTAGGCTAGCTTATATTATGTTATTGATGAATATAAGGGTCCCACGCAGACGTAGAGGCCAACAAGCCAGGAATGTGGTCAAATATTACCGCCGAGATGTTAGATTGGGATAGACTAGCTTATATTATGTTATTGATGTATATAAAGGTCCCACGGAGACGGAGAAGCTAACTCGCCAGGAATGATGTCAAATATTACCGCCGAGATGTTAGGTTGGGTTAGGTTAGGTTATATTACGTTATTGATGCATATAAGGGTCCCACGGAGACGAAGAGGCCAACTCGCCAGATATGTTTTCAAATATTACCGCCGAGATGTTAGATTGGTTTAGGTTAGGTTATATTACGTTATTGAAGTATATAAAGGTCCCACGGAGACGTAGAGGCCAACAAGCCAGGAATGTCGTCAAATATTACCGCCGAGATGTTAGATTGGGTTAGGCTAGCTTATATTATGTTACTGATGAATATAAAGTTCCCACGGAGACGTAGAGGCCAACAAGCCAGAAATGTGGTCAAATATTACCGCCGAGATGTAGGATAGTGTTAGGTTAGGTTATATTACGTTATTGAGTTATATAAAGGTCCCACGGAGACGTAGAGCCCAACAAGCCAGGAATGTGGTTAAATATTACCGCCGAGATGTTAGGTTGGGTTAGGTTAGGTTATATTACGTTATTGATGTATATAATGGTCCCACGGAGACGTAGAGGCCAACAAGCCAGGTATGTCGTCAAATATTACCGCCGAGATGATAGATTGGGTTAGGCTAGCTTATATTATGTTATTGATGTACATAAAGGTCCCACGGAGACGTAGAGGCCAACTCGAAAGGAATGTTTTCAAATATTACCGCCGAGATGTTAGGTTGGGTTAGGTTAGGTTATATTACGTTATAGATGTATATAAAGGTCCCACGGAGACGGAGAAGCCAACTCGCCAGGAATGATGTCAAATATTACCGCCGAGATTTTAGGTTGGTTTAGGATAGGTTATATTACGTTATTGATGTATATAAAGGTCTCACGGAGACGGAGGAGCCAACTCGCCAGGAATGTTGTCAAATGTTACCGCCGAGATGTTAGATTGGGTTAGGTTAGGTTATATTACGTTATTGATGTATATAAATGTCCCACGGAGACGGAGAAGCCAGCTCGCCAGGAATGTTGTCAAATATTACCGCCGAGATGTTAGGTTGGGTTAGGTTAGGTTATATAACGTTATTGATGTATATGAAGGTCCCACGGAGACGCAGAGGCCAACTCGCCAGGAATGTTGTCAAGTATTACCGCCGACATGTTAGATTGGGTTAGGCTAACTTATATTATGTTATTGATGTATATAAAGGTCCCACGGAGACGTAGAGGCCAACAAGACAGGAATGTGGTCAAATATTACCGCCGAGATGTTAGATTGGGTTAGGCTAGCTTATATTATGTTATTGATGTACATAAAGGTCCCACGGAGACGTAGAGGCCAACTCGCCAGGAATGTTGTCAAATATTACCGCCGAGATTTTAGGTTGGTTTCGGATAGGTTATATTACGTTATTGATGTATATAAAGGTCCCACGGAGACGGAGGAGCCAACTCGCCAGGAATGTTGTCAAATGTTACCGCCGAGATGTTAGATTGGGTTAGGTTAGGTTATATTACGTTATTGATGTATATAAATATCCCACGGAGACGGAGAAGCCAACTCGCCAGGAATGTTGTCAAATATTGCCGCCGAGATGTCTGGTTGGGTTAGGTTAGGTTATATAACGTTATTGATGTATATGAAGGTCCCACGGAGACGCAGAGGCCAACTCGCCAGGAATGCTGTCAAATATTACCGCCGAGATGTTAGATTGGGTTAGGTTAGGTTATATTACGTTATTGAAGTATATAAAGGTCCCACGGAGACGTCGAGCCCAACAAGCCAGGAATGTCGTCAAATATTACCGCCGAGATGTTAGATTGGGTTAGGCTAGCTTATATTATGTTACTGATGAATATAAAGTTCCCACGGAGACGTAGAGGCCAACAAGCCAGAAATGTGGTCAAATATTACCGCCGAGATGTAGGATGGTGTTAGGTTAGGTTATATTACGTTATTGAGTTATATAAAGGTCCCACGGAGACGTAGAGCCCAACAAGCCAGGAATGTGGTTAAATATTACCGCCGAGATGTTAGGTTGGGTTAGGTTAGGTTATATTACGTTATTGATGTATATAATGGTCCCACGGAGACGTAGAGGCCAACTCGCCAGGTATGTTTTCAAATATTACCGGCGAGATGTTAGATTGGGTTAGGTTAGGTTATATTACGTTATTGAAGTATATAAAGGTCCCACGGAGACGTAGGGGCCAACAAGCCAGAAATGTGGTCAAATATTACCGCCGAGATGCTAGATAGGGTTACGCTAGCTTATATTATGTTATTTATGTATATAAAGGTCCCACGGAGACGGAGAAGCCAACTCGCCAGGAATGTTGTCAAATATTACCGCCGAGAAGTTAGGTTGGGTTATGTTAGGTTATATTACGTTATTGAAGTATATAAAGGTCCCACGGAGACGTAGAGGCCAACAAGCCAGGTATGTCGTCAAATATTACCGCCGAGATGATAGATTGGGTTAGGCTAGCTTATATTATGTTATTGATGAATATAAAGGTCCCACGGAGACGTAGAGGCCAACAAGCCAGGAATGTTTTCAAATATTACCGCCGAGATGTTAGGTTGGCTTAGGTTAGGTTATATTACGTTATAGATGTATATAAAGGTCCCACGGAGACGGAGGAGCCAACTCGCCAGGAATGTTGTCAAATGTTACCGCCGAGATGATAGGTTAGGTTAGGTTAGGTTATATTTCGTTATTGATGTATATGAAGGTCCCACGGAGACGTAGAGGCCAACTCGCCAGGTATGTTGTCAAATATTACCGCCGAGATGTTTGGTTGGGTTAGGTTAGGTTATATAACGTTATTGATGTATATGAAGGTCCCACGGAGACGCAGAGGCCAACTCGCCAGGAATGTTGTCATATATTACCACCGAGATGTTAGGTTTGGGTAGGTTAGGTTATATTACGTTATTGATGTATATAAAGGTCCCACGGAGACGTAGAGGCCAACAAGACAGGAATGTGGTCAAATATTACCGCCGACATGTTAGATTGGGTTAGGCTAGCTTATATTATGTTATTGATGTATATAAAGGTCCCACGGAGACGTAGAGGCCAACAAGACAGGAATGTGGTCAAATATTACCGCCGAGATGTTACGTTGGCTTAGGTTAGGTTATATTACGTTATAGATGTATATAAAGGTCCCACGGAGACGGAGGAGCCAACTCGCCAGGAATGTTGTCAAATGTTACCGCCGAGATGATAGGTTAGGTTAGGTTAGGTTATATTTCGTTATTGATGTATATGAAGGTCCCACGGAGACGTAGAGGCCAACTCGCCAGGTATGTTGTCAAATATTACCGCCGAGATGTTTGGTTGGGTTAGGTTAGGTTATATAACGTTATTGATGTATATGAAGGTCCCACGGAGACGCAGAGGCCAACTCGCCAGGAATGTTGTCAAATATTACCGCCGAGATGTTAGATTGGGTTAGGTTAGGTTATATTACGTTATTGATGTATATAAATGTCCCACGGAGACGTAGATGCCAACTCGCCAGGAATGTTTTCAAATATTACCGCCGAGATGTTAGGTTGGCTTAGGTTAGGTTATATTACGTTATAGATGTATATAAAGGTCCCACGGAGACGGAGAAGCCAACTCGCCTGGAATGTTGTCAAATATTACCACCGAGATGTTAGGTTGGGGTAGGTTAGGTTATATTACGTTATTGATGTATATAAAGGTCCCACGGAAACGTAGAGGCCAACAAGACATGAATGTGGTCAAATATTACCGCCGACATGTTAGATTGGGTTAGGCTAGCTTATATTATGTTATTGATGTATATAAAGGTCCCACGGAGACGTAGAGGCCAACAAGACAGGAATGTGGTCAAATATTACCGCCGAGATGTTAGATTGGGTTAGGCTAGCTTATATTATGTTATTGATGTACATAAAGGTCCCACGGAGACGGAGAAGCTAACTCGCCAGGAATGTTGTCAAATATTACCGCCGAGATGTTAGGTTGGTTTAGGATAGGTTATATTACGTTATTAATGTATATAAAGGTCCCGCGGAGACGGAGGAGCCAACTCGCCAGGAATGTTGTCAAATGTTACCGCCGAGATGTTAGATTGGGTTAGGTTAGGTTATATTACGTTATTGATGTATATAAATGTCCCACGGAGACGTAGATGCCAACTCGCCAGGAATGTTTTCAAATATTACCGCCGAGATGTTAGGTTGGCTTAGGCTAGGTTATATTACGTTATAGATGTATATAATGGTCCCACGGAGACGGAGAAGCCAACTCGCCTGGAATGTTGTCAAATATTACCACCGAGAAGTTAGGTTGGGGTAGGTTAGGTTATATTACGTTATTGATGTATATAAAGGTCCCACGGAGACGGAGGAGCCAACTCGCCAGGAATGTGGTCAAATATTACCGCCGACATGTTAGATTGGGTTAGGCTAGCTTATATTATGTTATTGATGTATATAAAGGTCCCACGGAGACGTAGAGGCCAACAAGACAGGAATGTGGTCAAATATTACCGCCGAGATGTTAGATTGGGTTAGGCTAGCTTATATTATGTTATTGATGTACATAAAGGTCCCACGGAGACGTAGAGGCCAACTCGCCAGGAATGTTGTCAAATATTACCGCCGAGATTTTAGGTTGGTTTAGGATAGGTTATATTACGTTATTGATGTATATGAAGGTCCCACGGAGACGTAGAGTCCAACTCGCCAGGTATGTTGTCAAATATTACCGCCGAGATGTTTGGTTGGGTTAGGTTAGGTTATATAACGTTATTGATGTATATGAAGGTCCCACGGAGACGCAGAGGCCAACTCGCCAGGAATGTTGTCAAATATTACCGCCGAGATGTTAGATTGGGTTAGGTTAGGTTATATTACGTTATTGATGTATATAAATGTCCCACGGAGACGTAGATGCCAACTCGCCAGGAATGTTTTCAAATATTACCGCCGAGATGTTAGGTTGGCTTAGGTTAGGTTATATTACGTTATAGATGTATATAAAGGTCCCACGGAGACGGAGATGCCAACTCGCCTGGAATGTTGTCAAATATTACCACCGAGATGTTAGGTTGGGGTAGGTTAGGTTATATTACGTTATTGATGTATATAAAGGTCCCACGGAGACGTAGAGGCCAACAAGACAGGAATGTGTTCAAATATTACCGCCGACATGTTAGATTGGGTTAGGCTAGCTTATATTATGTTATTGATGTATATAAAGGTCCCACGGAGACGTAGAGGCCAACTAGACAGGAATGTGGTCAAATATTACCGCCGAGATGTTAGATTGGCTTAGGTTAGGTTATATTACGTTATTGATGTATATAAATGTCCCACGGAGACGGAGAACCCAACTCGCCAGGAATGTTGTCAAATATTACCGCCGAGATTTTAGGTTGGTTTAGGATAGGTTATATTACGTTATTGATGTATATAAAGGTCCCACGGAGACGGAGGAGCCAACTCGCCAGGAATGTTGTCAAATGTTACCGCCGAGATGTTAGATTGGGTTAGGTTAGGTTATATTACGTTATTGATGTATATAAATGTCCCACGGAGACGGAGAAGCCAACTCGCCAGGAATGTTGTCAAATATTACCGCCGAGATGTTTGGTTGGGTTAGGTTAGGTTATATAACGTTATTGATGTATATGAAGGTCCCACGGAGACGCAGAGGCCAACTCGCCAGGAATGTTGTCAAATATTACCGCCGAGATGTTAGATTGGGTTAGGCTAGCTTATATTATGTTATTGATGAATATAAAGGTCCCACGGAGACGTAGAGGCCAACAAGCCAGGAATGTGGTCAAATATTACCGCCGAGATGTTAGATTGGGATAGACTAGCTTATATTATGTTATTGATGTATATAAAGGTCCCACGGAGACGGAGAAGCTAACTCGCCAGGAATGTTGTCAAATATTACCGCCGAGATTTTAGGTTGGTTTAGGATAGGTTATATTACGTTATTGATGTATATAAAGGTCCCACGGAGACGGAGGAGCCAACTCGCCAGGAATGTGGTCAAATATTAAGGCCGACATGTTAGATTGGGTTAGGCTAGCTTATATTATGTTATTGATGTATATAAAGGTCCCACGGAGACGTAGAGGCCAACTCGCCAGGAATGTTGTCAAATATTACCGCCGAGATTTTAGGTTGGTTTAGGATAGGTTATATTACGTTATTGATGTATATAAAGGTCCCACGGAGACGGAGGAGCCAACTCGCCAGGAATGTTGTCAAATGTTACCGCCGAGATGTTAGATTGGGTTAGGTTAGGTTATATTACGTTATTGATGTATATAAATGTCCCACGGAGACGGAGAAGCCAACTCGCCAGGAATGTTGTCAAATATTGCCGCCGAGATGTTTGGTTGGGTTAGGTTAGGTTATATAACGTTATTGATGTATATGAAGGTCCCACGGAGACGCAGAGGCCAACTCGCCAGGAATGCTGACAAATATTACCGCCGAGATGTTAGATTGGGTTAGGTTAGGTTATATTACGTTATTGATGTATATAAATGTCCCACGGAGACGTAGATGCCAACTCGCCAGGAATGTTTTCAAATATTACCGCCGAGATGTTAGGTTGGCTTAGGCTAGGTTATATTACGTTATTGATGTATATAAAGGTCCCACGGAGACGTAGATGCCAACTCGCCAGGAATGTTTTCAAATATTACCGCCGAGATTTTAGGTTGGTTTAGGATAGGTTATATTACGTTATTGATGTATATAAAGGTCCCACGGAGACGGAGGAGCCAACTCGACAGGAATGTTGTCAAATATTACCGCCGAGATGTTAGATTGGGTTAGGTTAGGTTATATTACGTTATTGATGTATATAAATGTCCCACGGAGACGCAGAGGCCAACTCGCCAGGAATGTTGTCAAATATTACCGCCGAGATGTTAGATTGGGTTAGGTTAGGTTATATTACGATATTGATGTATATAAATGTCCCACGGAGACGTACATGCCAACTCGCCAGGAATGTTTTCAAATATTACCGCCGAGATGTTAGGTTGGCTTAGGTTAGGTAATATTACGTTATAGATGTATATAAAGGTCCCACGGAGACGGAGAAGCCAACTCGCCTGGAATGTTGCCAAATATTAACACCGAGAAGTTAGGTTGGGGTAGGTTAGGTTATATTACGTTATTGATGTATATAAAGGTCCCACGGAGACGGAGGAGCCAACTCGCCAGGAATGGTGTCAAATATTACCGCCGAGATGATAGATTGGGTTAGGCTAGCTTATATTATGTTATTGATGAATATAAAGGTCCCACGGAGACGTAGAGGCCAACAAGCCAGGAATGTGGTCAAATATTACCGCCGAGATGTTAGATTGGGATAGACTAGCTTATATTATGTTATTGATGTATATAAAGGTCCCACGGAGACGGAGAAGCTAACTCGCCAGGAATGTTGTCAAATATTACCGCCGAGATTTTAGGTTGGTTTAGGATAGGTTATATTACGTTATTGATGTATATAAAGGTCCCACGGAGACGGAGGAGCCAACTCGCCAGGAATGTGGTCAAATATTAAGGCCGACATGTTAGATTGGGTTAGGCTAGCTTATATTATGTTATTGATGTATATAAAGGTCCCACGGAGACGTAGAGGCCAACAAGACAGGAATGTGGTCAAATATTACCGCCGAGATGTTAGATTGGGTTAGGCTAGCTTATATTATGTTATTGATGTACATAAAGGTCCCACGGAGACATAGAGGCCAACTCGCCAGGAATGTTGTCAAATATTACCGCCGAGATTTTAGGTTGGTTTAGGATAGGTTATATTACGTTATTGATGTATATAACGGTCCCACGGAGACGGAGGAGCCAACTCGCCAGGAATGTTGTCAAATGTTACCGCCGAGATGTTAGATTGGGTTGGGTTACGTTATATTACGTTATTGATGTATATAAATGTCCCACGGAGACGGAGAAGCCAACTCGCCAGGAATGTTGTCAAATATTGCCGCCGAGATGTTTGGTTGGGTTAGGTTAGGTTATATAACGTTATTGATGTATATGAAGGTCCCACGGAGACGCAGAGGCCAACTCGCCAGGAATGCTGTCAAATATTACCGCCGAGATGTTAGATTGGGTTAGGTTAGGTTATATTACGTTATTGATGTATATAAATGTCCCACGGAGACGTAGATGCCAACTCGCCAGGAATGTTTTCAAATATTACCGCCGAGATGTTAGATTGGGTTAGGCTAGCTTATATTATGTTATTGATGTACATAAAGGTCCCACGGAGACATAGAGGCCAACTCGCCAGGAATGTTGTCAAATATTACCGCCGAGATTTTAGGTTGGTTTAGGATAGGTTATATTACGTTATTGATGTATATAAAGGTCCCACGGAGACGGAGGAGCCAACTCGCCAGGAATGTTGTCAAATGTTACCGCCGAGATGTTAGATTGGGTTGGGTTACGTTATATTACGTTATTGATGTATATAAATGTCCCACGGAGACGGAGAAGCCAACTCGCCAGGAATGTTGTCAAATATTGCCGCCGAGATGTTTGGTTGGGTTAGGTTAGGTTATATAACGTTATTGATGTATATGAAGGTCCCACGGAGACGCAGAGGCCAACTCGCCAGGAATGCTGTCAAATATTACCGCCGAGATGTTAGATTGGGTTAGGTTAGGTTATATTACGTTATTGATGTATATAAATGTCCCACGGAGACGTAGATGCCAACTCGCCAGGAATGTTTTCAAATATTACCGCCGAGATGTTAGGTTGGCTTAGGCTAGGTTATATTACGTTATTGATGTATATAAAGGTCCCACGGAGACGGAGGAGCCAACTCGACAGGAATGTTGTCAAATGTTACCACCGAGATGTTAGGTTGGAGTAGGTTAGGTTATATTACGTTATTGATGTATATAAAGGGTCCCACGGAGACGTAGAGGCCAACAAGACAGGAATGTGGTCAAATATTACCGCCGACATGTTAGATTGGGTTTGGCTAGCTTATATTACGTTATTGATGTATATAAAGGTCCCACGGAGACGTAGAGGCCAACAAGACAGGAATGTGGTCAAATATTACCGCCGACATGTTAGATTGGGTTAGGCTAGCTTATATTATGTTATTGATGTATATAAAGGTCCCACGGAGACGTAGAGGCCAACAAGACAGGAATGTGGTCAAATATTACCGCCGAGATGTTACGTTGGCTTAGGTTAGGTTATATTACGTTATAGATGTATATAAAGGTCCCACGGAGACGGAGGAGCCAACTCGCCAGGAATGTTGTCAAATGTTACCGCCGAGATGATAGGTTAGGTTAGGTTAGGTTATATTTCGTTATTGATGTATATGAAGGTCCCACGGAGACGTAGAGGCCAACTCGCCAGGTATGTTGTCAAATATTACCGCCGAGATGTTTGGTTGGGTTAGGTTAGGTTATATAACGTTATTGATGTATATGAAGGTCCCACGGAGACGCAGAGGCCAACTCGCCAGGAATGTTGTCATATATTACCGCCGAGATGTTAGATTGGGTTAGGTTAGGTTATATTACGTTATTGATGTATATAAATGTCCCACGGAGACGTAGATGCCAACTCGCCAGGAATGTTTTCAAATATTACCGCCGAGATGTTAGGTTGGCTTAGGTTAGGTTATATTACGTTATAGATGTATATAAAGGTCCCACGGAGACGGAGAAGCCAACTCGCCTGGAATGTTGTCAAATATTACCACCGAGATGTTAGGTTGGGGTAGGTTAGGTTATATTACGTTATTGATGTATATAAAGGTCCCACGGAGACGGAGGAGCCAACTCGCCAGGAATGTGGTCAAATATTACCGCCGACATGTTAGATTGGGTTAGGCTAGCTTATATTATGTTATTGATGTATATAAATGTCCCACGGAGACGGAGAAGCCAACTCGCCAGGAATGTTGTCAAATATTACCGCCGAGATGTTTGGTTGGGTTAGGTTAGGTTATATAACGTTATTGATGTATATGAAGGTCCCACGGAGACGCAGAGGCCAACTCGCCAGGAATGTTGTCAAATATTACCGCCGAGATGTTAGATTGGGTTAGGCTAGCTTATATTATGTTATTGATGAATATAAAGGTCCCACGGAGACGTAGAGGCCAACAAGCCAGGAATGTGGTCAAATATTACCCCCGAGATGTTAGATTGGGATAGACTAGCTTATATTATGTTATTGATGTATATAAAGGTCCCACGGAGACGGAGAAGCTAACTCGCCAGGAATGTTGTCAAATATTACCGCCGAGATTTTAGGTTGGTTTAGGATAGGTTATATTACGTTATTGATGTATATAAAGGTCCCACGGAGACGGAGGAGCCAACTCGCCAGGAATGTGGTCAAATATTAAGGCCGACATGTTAGATTGGGTTAGGCTAGCTTATATTATGTTATTGATGTATATAAAGGTCCCACGGAGACGTAGAGGCCAACAAGACAGGAATGTGGTCAAATATTACCGCCGAGATGTTAGGTTGGGTTAGGCTAGCTTATATTATGTTATTGATGTACATAAAGGTCCCACGGAGACATAGAGGCCAACTCGCCAGGAATGTTGTCAAATATTACCGCCGAGATTTTAGGTTGGTTTAGGATAGGTTATATTACGTTATTGATGTATATAAAGGTCCCACGGAGACGGAGGAGCCAACTCGCCAGGAATGTTGTCAAATGTTACCGCCGAGATGTTAGATTGGGTTGGGTTACGTTATATTACGTTATTGATGTATATAAATGTCCCACGGAGACGGAGAAGCCAACTCGCCAGGAATGTTGTCAAATATTGCCGCCGAGATGTTAGGTTGGAGTAGGTTAGGTTATATTACGTTATTGATGTATATAAAGGGTCCCACGGAGACGTAGATGCCAACTCGCCAGGAATGTTTTCAAATATTACAGCCGAGATGTTAGGTTGGCTTAGGTTAGGTTATATTACGTTATAGATGTATATAAAGGTCCCACGGAGACGGAGAAGCCAACTCGCCTGGAATGTTGTCAAATATTACCACCGAGATGTTAGGTTGGAGTAGGTTAGGTTATATTACGTTATTGATGTATATAAAGGGTCCCACGGAGACGTAGAGGCCAACAAGACAGGAATGTGGTCAAATATTACCGCCGACATGTTAGATTGGGTTTGGCTAGCTTATATTACGTTATTGATGTATATAAAGGTCCCACGGAGACGTAGAGGCCAACAAGACAGGAATGTGGTCAAATATTACCGCCGACATGTTAGATTGGGTTAGGCTAGCTTATATTATGTTATTGATGTATATAAAGGTCCCACGGAGACGTAGAGGCCAACAAGACAGGAATGTGGTCAAATATTACCGCCGAGATGTTACGTTGGCTTAGGTTAGGTTATATTACGTTATAGATGTATATAAAGGTCCCACGGAGACGGAGGAGCCAACTCGCCAGGAATGTTGTCAAATGTTACCGCCGAGATGATAGGTTAGGTTAGGTTAGGTTATATTTCGTTATTGATGTATATGAAGGTCCCACGGAGACGTAGAGGCCAACTCGCCAGGTATGTTGTCAAATATTACCGCCGAGATGTTTGGTTGGGTTAGGTTAGGTTATATAACGTTATTGATGTATATGAAGGTCCCACGGAGACGCAGAGGCCAACTCGCCAGGAATGTTGTCATATATTACCGCCGAGATGTTAGATTGGGTTAGGTTAGGTTATATTACGTTATTGATGTATATAAATGTCCCACGGAGACGTAGATGCCAACTCGCCAGGAATGTTTTCAAATATTACCGCCGAGATGTTAGGTTGGCTTAGGTTAGGTTATATTACGTTATAGATGTATATAAAGGTCCCACGGAGACGGAGAAGCCAACTCGCCTGGAATGTTGTCAAATATTACCACCGAGATGTTAGGTTGGGGTAGGTTAGGTTATATTACGTTATTGATGTATATAAAGGTCCCACGGAAACGTAGAGGCCAACAAGACAGGAATGTGGTCAAATATTACCGCCGACATGTTAGATTGGGTTTGGCTAGCTTATATTATGTTATTGATGTATATAAAGGTCCCACGGAGACGTAGAGGCCAACTCGCCAGGAATGTTGTCAAATATTACCGCCGAGATGTTAGATTGGGTTAGGTTAGGTTATATTACGTTATTGATGTATATAAATGTCCCACGGAGACGTAGATGCCAACTCGCCAGGAATGTTTTCAAATATTACCGCCGAGATGTTAGGTTGGCTTAGGTTAGGTTATATTACGTTATAGATGTATATAAAGGTCCCACGGAGACGGAGGAGCCAACTCGCCAGGAATGTTGTCAAATGTTACCGCCGAGATGATAGGTTAGGTTAGGTTAGGTTATATTTCGTTATTGATGTATATGAAGGTCCCACGGAGACGTAGAGGCCAACTCGCCAGGTATGTTGTCAAATATTACCGCCGAGATGTTTGGTTGGGTTAGGTTAGGTTATATAACGTTATTGATGTATATGAAGGTCCCACGGAGACGCAGAGGCCAACTCGCCAGGAATGTTGTCATATATTACCGCCGAGATGTTAGATTGGGTTAGGTTAGGTTATATTACGTTATTGATGTATATAAATGTCCCACGGAGACGTAGATGCCAACTCGCCAGGAATGTTTTCAAATATTACCGCCGAGATGTTAGGTTGGCTTAGGTTAGGTTATATTACGTTATAGATGTATATAAAGGTCCCACGGAGACGGAGAAGCCAACTCGCCTGGAATGTTGTCAAATATTACCACCGAGATGTTAGGTTGGGGTAGGTTAGGTTATATTACGTTATTGATGTATATAAAGGTCCCACGGAGACGTAGAGGCCAACAAGACAGGAATGTGGTCAAATATTACCGCCGACATGTTAGATTGGGTTAGGCTAGCTTATATTATGTTATTGATGTATATAAAGGTCCCACGGAGACGTAGAGGCCAACTCGCCAGGAATGTTGTCAAATATTACCGCCGAGATGTTAGATTGGGTTAGGTTAGGTTATATTACGTTATTGATGTATATAAATGTCCCACGGAGACGTAGATGCCAACTCGCCAGGAATGTTTTCAAATATTACCGCCGAGATGTTAGGTTGGCTTATGTTAGGTTATATTACGTTATAGATGTATGTAAAGGTCCCACGGAGACGGAGGAGCCAACTCGCCAGGAATGTTGTCAAATGTTACCACCGAGATGATAGGTTAGGTTAGGTTAGGTTATATTTCGTTATTGATGTATATGAAGGTCCCACGGAGACGTAGAGGCCAACTCGCCAGGTATGTTGTCAAATATTACCGCCGAGATGTTTGGTTGGGTTAGGTTAGGTTATATAACGTTATTGATGTATATGAAGGTCCCACCGAGACGCAGAGGCCAACTCGCCAGGAATGTTGTCATATATTACCGCCGAGATGTTAGATTGGGTTAGGTTAGGTTATATTACGTTATTGATGTATATAAATGTCCCACGGAGACGTAGATGCCAACTCGCCAGGAATGTTTTCAAATATTACCGCCGAGATGTTAGGTTGGCTTAGGTTAGGTTATATTACGTTATAGATGTATATAAAGGTCCCACGGAGACGGAGAAGCCAACTCGCCTGGAATGTTGTCAAATATTACCACCGAGATGTTAGGTTGGGGTAGGTTAGGTTATATTACGTTATTGATGTATATAAAGGTCCCACGGAAACGTAGAGGCCAACAAGACAGGAATGTGGTCAAATATTACCGCCGACATGTTAGATTGGGTTTTGCTAGCTTATATTATGTTATTGATGTATATAAAGGTCCCACGGAGACGTAGAGGCCAACTCGCCAGGAATGTTGTCAAATATTACCGCCGAGATGTTAGATTGGGTTAGGTTAGGTTATATTACGTTATTGATGTATATAAATGTCCCACGGACACGTAGATGCCAACTCGCCAGGAATGTTTTCAAATATTACCGCCGAGATGTTAGGTTGGCTTAGGTTAGGTTATTTTACGTTATAGATGTATATAAAGGTCCCACGGAGACGGAGGAGCCAACTCGCCAGGAATGTTGTCAAATGTTACCGCCGAGATGATAGGTTAGGTTAGGTTAGGTTATATTTCGTTATTGATGTATATGAAGGTCCCACGGAGACGTAGAGGCCAACTCGCCAGGTATGTTGTCAAATATTACCGCCGAGATGTTTGGTTGGGTTAGGTTAGGTTATATAACGTTATTGATGTATATGAAGGTCCCACGGAGACGCAGAGGCCAACTCGCCAGGAATGTTGTCATATATTACCGCCGAGATGTTAGATTGGGTTAGGTTAGGTTATATTACGTTATTGATGTATATAAATGTCCCACGGAGACGTAGATGCCAACTCGCCAGGAATGTTTTCAAATATTACCGCCGAGATGTTAGGTTGGCTTAGGTTAGGTTATATTACGTTATAGATGTATATAAAGGTCCCACGGAGACGGAGGAGCCAACTCGCCAGGAATGTTGTCAAATGTTACCGCCGAGATGATAGGTTAGGTTAGGTTAGGTTATATTTCGTTATTGATGTATATGAAGGTCCCACGGAGACGTAGAGGCCAACTCGCCAGGTATGTTGTCAAATATTACCGCCGAGATGTTTGGTTGGGTTAGGTTAGGTTATATAACGTTATTGATGTATATGAAGGTCCCACGGAGACGCAGAGGCCAACTCGCCAGGAATGTTGTCATATATTACCGCCGAGATGTTAGATTGGGTTAGGTTAGGTTATATTACGTTATTGATGTATATAAATGTCCCACGGAGACGTAGATGCCAACTCGCCAGGAATGTTTTCAAATATTACCGCCGAGATGTTAGGTTGGCTTAGGTTAGGTTATATTACGTTATAGATGTATATAAAGGTCCCACGGAGACGGAGAAGCCAACTCGCCTGGAATGTTGTCAAATATTACCACCGAGATGTTAGGTTGGGGTAGGTTAGGTTATATTACGTTATTGATGTATATAAAGGTCCCACGGAAACGTAGAGGCCAACAAGACATGAATGTGGTCAAATATTACCGCCGACATGTTAGATTGGGTTAGGCTAGCTTATATTATGTTATTGATGTATATAAAGGTCCCACGGAGACGTGGAGGCCAACAAGACAGGAATGTGGTCAAATATTACCGCCGAGATGTTAGATTGGGTTAGGCTAGCTTATATTATGTTATTGATGTACATAAAGGTCCCACGGAGACGTAGATGCCAACAAGCCAGGAATGTTGTCAAATATTACCGCCGAGATTTTAGGTTGGTTTAGGATAGGTTATATTACGTTATTGATGTATATAAAGGTCCCACGGAGACGGAGGAGCCAACTCGCCAGGAATGTTGTCAAATGTTACCGCCGAGATGTTAGATTGGGTTAGGTTAGGTTATATTACGTTATTGATGTATATAAATGTCCCACGGAGACGGAGAAGCCAACTCGCCAGGAATGTTGTCAAATGTTACCGCCGAGATGTTAGATTGGGTTAGGTTAGGTTATATTACGTTATTGATGTATATAAAGGTCCCACGGAGACGTAGAGGCCAACAAGACAGGAATGTGGTCAAATATTACCGCCGACATGTTAGATTGGGTTAGGCTAGCTTATATTATGTTATTGATGTATATAAAGGTCCCACGGAGACGTAGAGGCCAACAAGACAGGAATGTGGTCAAATATTACCGCCGAGATGTTACGTTGGCTTAGGTTAGGTTATATTACGTTATTGATGTATATAAATGTCCCACGGAGACGTAGATGCCAACTCGCCAGGAATGTTTTCAAATATTACCGCCGAGATGTTAGGTTGGCTTAGGTTAGGTTATATTACGTTATAGATGTATATAAAGGTCCCACGGAGACGGAGAAGCCAACTCGCCTGGAATGTTGTCAAATATTACCACCGAGATGTTAGGTTGGGGTAGGTTAGGTTATATTACGTTATTGATGTATATAAAGGTCCCACGGAAACGTAGAGGCCAACAAGACAGGAATGTGGTCAAATATTACCGCCGACATGTTAGATTGGGTTTGGCTAGCTTATATTATGTTATTGATGTATATAAAGGTCCCACGGAGACGTAGAGGCCAACAAGACAGGAATGTGGTCAAATATTACCGCCGAGATGTTAGATTGGGTTAGGCTAGCTTATATTATGTTATTGATGTACATAAAGGTCCCACGGAGACGTAGAGGCCAACAAGACAGGAATGTGGTCAAATATTACCGCCGAGATGTTAGGTTGGTTTAGGATAGGTTATATTACGTTATTAATGTATATAAAGGTCCCGCGGAGACGGAGGAGCCAACTCGCCAGGAATGTTGTCAAATGTTACCGCCGAGATGTTAGATTGGGTTAGGTTAGGTTATATTACGTTATTGATGTATATAAATGTCCCACGGAGACGGAGAAGCCAACTCGCAAGGAATGTTGTCAAATATTGCCGCCGAGATGTTTGGTTGGGTTAGGTTAGGTTATATAACGTTATTGATGTATATGAAGGTCCCACGGAGACGCAGAGGCCAACTCGCCAGGAATGCTGTCAAATATTACCGCCGAGATGTTAGATTGGGTTAGGTTAGGTTATATTACGTTATTGATGTATATAAATGTCCCACGGAGACGTAGATGCCAACTCGCCAGGAATGTTTTCAAATATTACCGCCGAGATGTTAGGTTGGCTTAGGCTAGGTTATATTACGTTATAGATGTATATAAAGGTCCCACGGAGACGGAGAAGCCAACTCGCCTGGAATGTTGTCAAATATTACCACCGAGATGTTAGGTTGGGGTAGGTTAGGTTATATTACGTTATTGATGTATATGAAGGTCCCACGGAGACGTAGAGGCCAACAAGACAGGAATGTGGTCAAATATTACCGCCGACATGTTAGATTGGGTTAGGCTAGCTTATATTATGTTATTGATGTATATAAAGGTCCCACGGAGACGTAGAGGCCAACTCGCCAGGAATGTTGTCAAATATTACCGCCGAGATGTTAGATTGGGTTAGGTTAGGTTATATTACGTTATTGATGTATATAAATGTCCCACGGAGACGTAGATGCCAACTCGCCAGGAATGTTTTCAAATATTACCGCCGAGATGTTAGGTTGGCTTATGTTAGGTTATATTACGTTATAGATGTATATAAAGGTCCCACGGAGACGGAGGAGCCAACTCGCCAGGAATGTTGTCAAATGTTACCACCGAGATGATAGGTTAGGTTAGGTTAGGTTATATTTCGTTATTGATGTATATGAAGGTCCCACGGAGACGTAGAGGCCAACTCGCCAGGTATGTTGTCAAATATTACCGCCGAGATGTTTGGTTGGGTTAGGTTAGGTTATATAACGTTATTGATGTATATGAAGGTCCCACGGAGACGCAGAGGCCAACTCGCCAGGAATGTTGTCATATATTACCGCCGAGATGTTAGATTGGGTTAGGTTAGGTTATATTACGTTATTGATGTATATAAATGTCCCACGGAGACGTAGATGCCAACTCGCCAGGAATGTTTTCAAATATTACCGCCGAGATGTTAGGTTGGCTTAGGTTAGGTTATATTACGTTATAGATGTATATAAAGGTCCCACGGAGACGGAGAAGCCAACTCGCCTGGAATGTTGTCAAATATTACCACCGAGATGTTAGGTTGGGGTAGGTTAGGTTATATTACGTTATTGATGTATATAAAGGCCCCACGGAAACGTAGAGGCCAACAAGACAGGAATGTGGTCAAATATTACCGCCGACATGTTAGATTGGGTTTGGCTAGCTTATATTATGTTATTGATGTATATAAAGGTCCCACGGAGACGTAGAGGCCAACTCGCCAGGAATGTTGTCAAATATTACCGCCGAGATGTTAGATTGGGTTAGGTTAGGTTATATTACGTTATTGATGTATATAAATGTCCCACGGACACGTAGATGCCAACTCGCCAGGAATGTTTTCAAATATTACCGCCGAGATGTTAGGTTGGCTTAGGTTAGGTTATATTACGTTATAGATGTATATAAAGGTCCCACGGAGACGGAGGAGCCAACTCGCCAGGAATGTTGTCAAATGTTACCGCCGAGATGATAGGTTAGGTTAGGTTAGGTTATATTTCGTTATTGATGTATATGAAGGTCCCACGGAGACGTAGAGGCCAACTCGCCAGGTATGTTGTCAAATATTACCGCCGAGATGTTTGGTTGGGTTAGGTTAGGTTATATAACGTTATTGATGTATATGAAGGTCCCACGGAGACGCAGAGGCCAACTCGCCAGGAATGTTGTCATATATTACCGCCGAGATGTTAGATTGGGTTAGGTTAGGTTATATTACGTTATTGATGTATATAAATGTCCCACGGAGACGTAGATGCCAACTCGCCAGGAATGTTTTCAAATATTACCGCCGAGATGTTAGGTTGGCTTAGGTTAGGTTATATTACGTTATAGATGTATATAAAGGTCCCACGGAGACGGAGGAGCCAACTCGCCAGGAATGTTGTCAAATGTTACCGCCGAGATGATAGGTTAGGTTAGGTTAGGTTATATTTCGTTATTGATGTATATGAAGGTCCCACGGAGACGTAGAGGCCAACTCGCCAGGTATGTTGTCAAATATTACCGCCGAGATGTTTGGTTGGGTTAGGTTAGGTTATATAACGTTATTGATGTATATGAAGGTCCCACGGAGACGCAGAGGCCAACTCGCCAGGAATGTTGTCATATATTACCGCCGAGATGTTAGATTGGGTTAGGTTAGGTTATATTACGTTATTGATGTATATAAATGTCCCACGGAGACGTAGATGCCAACTCGCCAGGAATGTTTTCAAATATTACCGCCGAGATGTTAGGTTGGCTTAGGTTAGGTTATATTACGTTATAGATGTATATAAAGGTCCCACGGAGACGGAGAAGCCAACTCGCCTGGAATGTTGTCAAATATTACCACCGAGATGTTAGGTTGGGGTAGGTTAGGTTATATTACGTTATTGATGTATATAAAGGTCCCACGGAAACGTAGAGGCCAACAAGACAGGAATGTGGTCAAATATTACCGCCGACATGTTAGATTGGGTTTGGCTAGCTTATATTATGTTATTGATGTATATAAAGGTCCCACGGAGACGTAGAGGCCAACTCGCCAGGAATGTTGTCAAATATTACCGCCGAGATGTTAGATTGGGTTAGGTTAGGTTATATTACGTTATTGATGTATATAAATGTCCCACGGAGACGTAGATGCCAACTCGCCAGGAATGTTTTCAAATATTACCGCCGAGATGTTAGGTTGGCTTAGGTTAGGTTATATTACGTTATAGATGTATATAAAGGTCCCACGGAGACGGAGGAGCCAACTCGCCAGGAATGTTGTCAAATGTTACCGCCGAGATGATAGGTTAGGTTAGGTTAGGTTATATTTCGTTATTGATGTATATGAAGGTCCCACGGAGACGTAGAGGCCAACTCGCCAGGTATGTTGTCAAATATTACCGCCGAGATGTTTGGTTGGGTTAGGTTAGGTTATATAACGTTATTGATGTATATGAAGGTCTCACGGAGACGCAGAGGCCAACTCGCCAGGAATGTTGTCATATATTACCGCCGAGATGTTAGATTGGGTTAGGTTAGGTTATATTACGTTATTGATGTATATAAATGTCCCACGGAGACGTAGATGCCACCTCGCCAGGAATGTTTTCAAATATTACCGCCGAGATGTTAGGTTGGCTTAGGTTAGGTTATATTACGTTATAGATGTATATAAAGGTCCCACGGAGGCGGAGAAGCCAACTCGCCTGGAATGTTGTCAAATATTACCACCGAGATGTTAGGTTGGGGTAGGTTAGGTTATATTACGTTATTGATGTATATAAAGGTCCCACGGAGACGTAGAGGCCAACAAGACAGGAATGTGGTCAAATATTACCGCCGACATGTTAGATTGGGTTAGGCTAGCTTATATTATGTTATTGATGTATATAAAGGTCCCACGGAGACGTAGAGGCCAACAAGACAGGAATGTGGTCAAATATTACCGCCGAGATGTTACGTTGGCTTAGGTTAGGTTATATTACGTTATAGATGTATATAAAGGTCCCACGGAGACGGAGGAGCCAACTCGCCAGGAATGTTGTCAAATGTTACCGCCGAGATGATAGGTTAGGTTAGGTTAGGTTATATTTCGTTATTGATGTATATGAAGGTCCCACGGAGACGTAGAGGCCAACTCGCCAGGTATGTTGTCAAATATTACCGCCGAGATGTTTGGTTGGGTTAGGTTAGGTTATATAACGTTATTGATGTATATGAAGGTCCCACGGAGACGCAGAGGCCAACTCGCCAGGAATGTTGTCAAATATTACCGCCGAGATGTTAGATTGGGTTAGGTTAGGTTATATTACGTTATTGATGTATATAAATGTCCCACGGAGACGTAGATGCCAACTCGCCAGGAATGTTTTCAAATATTACCGCCGAGATGTTAGGTTGGCTTAGGTTAGGTTATATTACGTTATAGATGTATATAAAGGTCCCACGGAGACGGAGAAGCCAACTCGCCTGGAATGTTGTCAAATATTACCACCGAGATGTTAGGTTGGGGTAGGTTAGGTTATATTACGTTATTGATGTATATAAAGGTCCCACGGAAACGTAGAGGCCAACAAGACATGAATGTGGTCAAATATTACCGCCGACATGTTAGATTGGGTTAGGCTAGCTTATATTATGTTATTGATGTATATAAAGGTCCCACGGAGACGTGGAGGCCAACAAGACAGGAATGTGGTCAAATATTACCGCCGAGATGTTAGATTGGGTTAGGCTAGCTTATATTATGTTATTGATGTACATAAAGGTCCCACGGAGACGTAGATGCCAACAAGCCAGGAATGTTGTCAAATATTACCGCCGAGATTTTAGGTTGGTTTAGGATAGGTTATATTACGTTATTGATGTATATAAAGGTCCCACGGAGACGGAGGAGCCAACTCGCCAGGAATGTTGTCAAATGTTACCGCCGAGATGTTAGATTGGGTTAGGTTAGGTTATATTACGTTATTGATGTATATAAATGTCCCACGGAGACGGAGAAGCCAACTCGCCAGGAATGTTGTCAAATGTTACCGCCGAGATGTTAGATTGGGTTAGGTTAGGTTATATTACGTTATTGATGTATATAAAGGTCCCACGGAGACGTAGAGGCCAACAAGACAGGAATGTGGTCAAATATTACCGCCGACATGTTAGATTGGGTTAGGCTAGCTTATATTATGTTATTGATGTATATAAAGGTCCCACGGAGACGTAGAGGCCAACAAGACAGGAATGTGGTCAAATATTACCGCCGAGATGTTACGTTGGCTTAGGTTAGGTTATATTACGTTATTGATGTATATAAATGTCCCACGGAGACGTAGATGCCAACTCGCCAGGAATGTTTTCAAATATTACCGCCGAGATGTTAGGTTGGCTTAGGTTAGGTTATATTACGTTATAGATGTATATAAAGGTCCCACGGAGACGGAGAAGCCAACTCGCCTGGAATGTTGTCAAATATTACCACCGAGATGTTAGGTTGGGGTAGGTTAGGTTATATTACGTTATTGATGTATATAAAGGTCCCACGGAAACGTAGAGGCCAACAAGACAGGAATGTGGTCAAATATTACCGCCGACATGTTAGATTGGGTTTGGCTAGCTTATATTACGTTATTGATGTATATAAAGGTCCCACGGAGACGTAGAGGCCAACAAGACAGGAATGTGATCAAATATTACCGCCGACATGTTAGATTGGGTTAGGCTAGCTTATATTATGTTATTGATGTATATAAAGGTCCCACGGAGACGTAGAGGCCAACAAGACAGGAATGTGGTCAAATATTACCGCCGAGATTTTAGGTTGGTTTAGGTTAGGTTATATTACGTTATTGATGTACATAAAGGTCCCACGGAGACGGAGGAGCCAACTCGCCAGGAATGTTGTCAAATGTTACCGCCGAGATGTTAGATTGGGTTAGGTTAGGTTATATTACGTTATTGATGTATATAAATGTCCCACGGAGACGTAGATGCCAACTCGCCAGGAATGTTTTCAAATATTACCGCCGAGATGTTAGGTTGGGTTAGGTTAGGTTATATTACGTTATAGATGTATATAAAGGTCCCATGGAAACGGAGAAGCCAACTCGCCTGGAATGTTGTCAAATATTATCACCGAGATGTTAGGTTGGGGTAGGTTAGGTTATATTACGTTATTGATGTATATAAAGGTCCCACGGAAACGTAGAGGCCAACAAGCCAGGTATTTCGTCAAATATTACCGCCGAGATGATAGATTGGGTTAGGCTAGCTTATATTATGTTATTGATGAATATAAAGGTCCCACGGAGACGTAGAGGCCAACAAGCCAGGAATGTGGTCAAATATTACCGCCGAGATGTTAGATTGGGATAGACTAGCTTATATTATGTTATTGATGTATATAAAGGTCCCACGGAGACGGAGAAGCTAACTCGCCAGGAATGTTGTCAAATATTACCGCCGAGATGTTAGGTTGGTTTAGGATAGGTTATATTACGTTATTAATGTATATAAAGGTCCCGCGGAGACGGAGGAGCCAACTCGCCAGGAATGTTGTCAAATGTTACCGCCGAGATGTTAGATTGGGTTAGGTTAGGTTATATTACGTTATTGATGTATATAAATGTCCCACGGAGACGGAGAAGCCAACTCGCAAGGAATGTTGTCAAATATTGCCGCCGAGATGTTTGGTTGGGTTAGGTTAGGTTATATAACGTTATTGATGTATATGAAGGTCCCACGGAGACGCAGAGGCCAACTCGCCAGGAATGCTGTCAAATATTACCGCCGAGATGTTAGATTGGGTTAGGTTAGGTTATATTACGTTATTGATGTATATAAATGTCCCACGGAGACGTAGATGCCAACTCGCCAGGAATGTTTTCAAATATTACCGCCGAGATGTTAGGTTGGCTTAGGTTAGGTTATATTACGTTATAGATGTATATAAAGGTCCCACGGAGACGGAGAAGCCAACTCGCCTGGAATGTTGTCAAATATTACCACCGAGATGTTAGGTTGGGGTAGGTTAGGTTATATTACGTTATTGATGTATATAAAGGTCCCACGGAAACGTAGAGGCCAACAAGACAGGAATGTGGTCAAATATTACCGCCGACATGTTAGATTGGGTTTGGCTAGCTTATATTACGTTATTGATGTATATAAAGGTCCCACGGAGACGTAGAGGCCAACAAGACAGGAATGTGATCAAATATTACCGCCGACATGTTAGATTGGGTTAGGCTAGCTTATATTATGTTATTGATGTATATAAAGGTCCCACGGAGACGTAGAGGCCAACAAGACAGGAATGTGGTCAAATATTACCGCCGAGATTTTAGGTTGGTTTAGGTTAGGTTATATTACGTTATTGATGTACATAAAGGTCCCACGGAGACGGAGGAGCCAACTCGCCAGGAATGTTGTCAAATGTTACCGCCGAGATGTTAGATTGGGTTAGGTTAGGTTATATTACGTTATTGATGTATATAAATGTCGCACGGAGACGTAGATGCCAACTCGCCAGGAATGTTTTCAAATATTACCGCCGAGATGTTAGGTTGGGTTAGGTTAGGTTATATTACGTTATAGATGTATATAAAGGTCCCATGGAAACGGAGAAGCCAACTCGCCTGGAATGTTGTCAAATATTATCACCGAGATGTTAGGTTGGGGTAGGTTAGGTTATATTACGTTATTGATGTATATAAAGGTCCCACGGAAACGTAGAGGCCAACAAGCCAGGTATTTCGTCAAATATTACCGCCGAGATGATAGATTGGGTTAGGCTAGCTTATATTATGTTATTGATGAATATAAAGGTCCCACGGAGACGTAGAGGCCAACAAGCCAGGAATGTGGTCAAATATTACCGCCGAGATGTTAGATTGGGATAGACTAGCTTATATTATGTTATTGATGTATATAAAGGTCCCACGGAGACGGAGAAGCTAACTCGCCAGGAATGTTGTCAAATATTACCGCCGAGATGTTAGGTTGGTTTAGGATAGGTTATATTACGTTATTAATGTATATAAAGGTCCCGCGGAGACGGAGGAGCCAACTCGCCAGGAATGTTGTCAAATGTTACCGCCGAGATGTTAGATTGGGTTAGGTTAGGTTATATTACGTTATTGATGTATATAAATGTCCCACGGAGACGGAGAAGCCAACTCGCAAGGAATGTTGTCAAATATTGCCGCCGAGATGTTTGGTTGGGTTAGGTTAGGTTATATAACGTTATTGATGTATATGAAGGTCCCACGGAGACGCAGAGGCCAACTCGCCAGGAATGCTGTCAAATATTACCGCCGAGATGTTAGATTGGGTTAGGTTAGGTTATATTACGTTATTGATGTATATAAATGTCCCACGGAGACGTAGATGCCAACTCGCCAGGAATGTTTTCAAATATTACCGCCGAGATGTTAGGTTGGCTTAGGCTAGGTTATATTACGTTATAGATGTATATAAAGGTCCCACGGAGACGGAGAAGCCAACTCGCCTGGAATGTTGTCAAATATTACCACCGAGAAGTTAGGTTGGGGTAGGTTAGGTTATATTACGTTATTGATGTATATGAAGGTCCCACGGAGACGTAGAGGCCAACAAGACAGGAATGTGGTCAAATATTACCGCCGACATGTTAGATTGGGTTAGGCTAGCTTATATTATGTTATTGATGTATATAAAGGTCCCACGGAGACGTAGAGGCCAACAAGACAGGAATGTGGTCAAATATTACCGCCGAGATGTTAGATTGGGTTAGGCTAGCTTATATTATGTTATTGATGTACATAAAGGTCCCACGGAGACGTAGAGGCCAACTCGCCAGGAATGTTGTCAAATATTACCGCCGAGATTTTAGGTTGGTTTAGGATAGGTTATATTACGTTATTGATGTATATAAAGGTCCCACGGAGACGGAGGAGCCAACTCGCCAGGAATGTTGTCAAATGTTACCGCCGAGATGATAGGTTAGGTTAGGTTAGGTTATATTTCGTTATTGATGTATATGAAGGTCCCACGGAGACGTAGAGGCCAACTCGCCAGGTATGTTGTCAAATATTACCGCCGAGATGTTTGGTTGGGTTAGGTTAGGTTATATAACGTTATTGATGTATATGAAGGTCCCACGGAGACGCAGAGGCCAACTCGCCAGGAATGTTGTCAAATATTACCGCCGAGATGTTAGATTGGGTTAGGTTAGGTTATATTACGTTATTGATGTATATAAATGTCCCACGGAGACGTAGATGCCAACTCGCCAGGAATGTTTTCAAATATTACCGCCGAGATGTTAGGTTGGCTTAGGTTAGGTTATATTACGTTATAGATGTATATAAACGTCCCACGGAGACGGAGAAGCCAACTCGCCTGGAATGTTGTCAAATATTACCACCGAGATGTTAGGTTGGGGTAGGTTAGGTTATATTACGTTATTGATGTATATAAAGGTCCCACGGAGACGTAGAGGCCAACAAGACAGGAATGTGTTCAAATATTACCGCCGACATGTTAGATTGGGTTAGGCTAGCTTATATTATGTTATTGATGTATATAAAGGTCCCACGGAGACGTAGAGGCCAACTAGACAGGAATGTGGTCAAATATTACCGCCGAAATGTTAGATTGGGTTAGGCTAGCTTATATTATGTTATTGATGTACATAAAGGTCCCACGGAGACGTAGAGGCCAACTCGCCAGGAATGTTGTCAAATATTACCGCCGAGATTTTAGGTTGGTTTAGGATAGGTTATATTACGTTATTGATGTATATAAAGGTCCCACGGAGACGGAGGAGCCAACTCGCCAGGAATGTTGTCAAATGTTACCGCCGAGATGTTAGATTGGCTTAGGTTAGGTTATATTACGTTATTGATGTATATAAATGTCCCACGGAGACGGAGAAGCCAACTCGCCAGGAATGTTGTCAAATATTACCGCCGAGATTTTAGGTTGGTTTAGGATAGGTTATATTACGTTATTGATGTATATAAAAGTCCCACGGAGACGGAGGAGCCAACTCGCCAGGAATGTTGTCAAATGTTACCGCCGAGATGTTAGATTGGGTTAGGTTAGGTTATATTACGTTATTGATGTATATAAATGTCCCACGGAGACGGAGAAGCCAACTCGCCAGGAATGTTGTCAAATATTGCCGCCGAGATGTTTGGTTGGGTTAGGTTAGGTTATATAACGTTATTGATGTATATGAAGGTCCCACGGAGACGCAGAGGCCAACTCGCCAGGAATGTTGTCAAATATTACCGCCGAGATGTTAGATTGGGATAGACTAGCTTATATTATGTTATTGATGAATATAAAGGTCCCACGGAGACGTAGAGGCCAACAAGCCAGGAATGTGGTCAAATATTACCGCCGAGATGTTAGATTGGGATAGACTAGCTTATATTATGTTATTGATGTATATAAAGGTCCCACGGAGACGGAGAAGCTAACTCGCCAGGAATGTTGTCAAATATTACCGCCGAGATTTTAGGGTCGTTTAGGATAGGTTATATTACGTTATTGATGTATATAAAGGTCCCACGGAGACGGAGGAGCCAACTCGCCAGGAATGTGCTCAAATATTAAGGCCGTCATGTTAGATTGGGTTAGGCTAGCTTATATTATGTTATTGATGTATATAAAGGTCCCACGGAGACGTAGAGGCCAACAAGACAGGAATGTGGTCAAATATTACCGCCGAGATGTTAGATTGGGTTAGGCTAGCTTATATTATGTTATTGATGTACATAAAGGTCCCACGGAGACGTAGAGGCCAACTCGCCAGGAATGTTGTCAAATATTACCGCCGAGATTTTAGGTTGGTTTAGGATAGGTTATATTACGTTATTGATGTATATAAAGGTCCCACGGAGACGTAGAGGCCAACTCGCCAGGTATGTTGTCAAATATTACCGCCGAGATGTTTGGTTGGGTTAGGTTAGGTTATATTACGTTATTGATGTATATAAATGTCCCACGGAGACGGAGAAGCCAACTCGCCAGGAATGTTGTCAAATATTGCCGCCGAGATGTTTGGTTGGGTTAGGTTAGGTTATATAACGTTATTGATGTATATGAAGATCCCACGGAGACGCAGAGGCCAACTCGCCAGGAATGTGCTCAAATATTAAGGCCGTCATGTTAGATTGGGTTAGGCTAGCTTATATTACGTTATTGATGTATATAAAGGTCCCACGGAGACGTAGAGGCCAACAAGACAGGAATGTGGTCAAATATTACCGCCGAGATGTTAGATTGGGTTAGGCTAGCTTATATTATGTTATTGATGTACATAAAGGTCCCACGGAGACGTAGAGGCCAACAAGACAGGAATGTGGTCAAATATTACCGCCGACATGTTAGATTGGGTTAGGCTAGCTTATATTATGTTATTGATGTATATAAAGGTCCCACGGAGATGTAGAGGCCAAAAAGACAGGAATGTGGTCAAATATTACCGCCGAGATGTTAGATTGGGTTAAGTTAGGTTATATTACGTTATTGATGTATATAAATGTCCCACGGAGACGTAGATGCCAACTCGCCAGGAATGTTTTCAAATATTACCGCCGAGATTTTAGGTTGGTTTAGGATAGGTTATATTACGTTATTGATGTATATAAAGGTCCCACGGAGACGGAGGAGCCAACTCGACAGGAATGTTGTCAAATGTTACCGCCGAGATGTTAGATTGGGTTAGGTTAGGTTATATTACGTTATTGATGTATATAAATGTCCCACGGAGACGCAGAGGCCAACTCGCCAGGAATGTTGTCAAATATTACCGACGAGATGTTAGATTGGGTTAGGTTAGGTTATATTACGATATTGATGTATATAAATGTCCCACGGAGACGTACATGCCAACTCGCCAGGAATGTTTTCAAATATTACCGCCGAGATGTTAGGTTGGCTTAGGTTAGGTAATATTACGTTATAGATGTATATAAAGGTCCCACGGAGACGGAGAAGCCAACTCGCCTGGAATGTTGTCAAATATTACCACCGAGAAGTTAGGTTGGGGTAGGTTAGGTTATATTACGTTATTGATGTATATGAAGGTCCCACGGAGACGTAGAGGCCAACAAGAAAGGAATGTGGTCAAATA
The DNA here is from genome assembly GCA_963969225.1 of Xylocopa violacea. Taxonomy (NCBI): domain Eukaryota; kingdom Metazoa; phylum Arthropoda; class Insecta; order Hymenoptera; family Apidae; genus Xylocopa; species Xylocopa violacea. Next base: position 3,447,442 of record CAXAJV010000611.1, on the reverse strand, counting down.
TTACCGCCGACATGTTAGATTGGGTTAGGCTAGCTTATATTATGTTATTGATGTATATAAAGGTCCCACGGAGACGTAGAGGCCAACAAGACAGGAATGTGGTCAAATATTACCGCCGAGATGTTAGATTGGGTTAGGCTAGCTTATATTATGTTATTGATGTACATAAAGGTCCCACGGAGACGTAGAGGCCAACTCGCCAGGAATGTTGTCAAATATTACCGCCGAGATTTTAGGTTGGTTTAGGATAGGTTATATTACGTTATTGATGTATATAAAGGTCCCACGGAGACGGAGGAGCCAACTCGCCAGGAATGTTGTCAAATGTTACCGCCGAGATGATAGGTTAGGTTAGGTTAGGTTATATTTCGTTATTGATGTATATGAAGGTCCCACGGAGACGTAGAGGCCAACTCGCCAGGTATGTTGTCAAATATTACCGCCGAGATGTTTGGTTGGGTTAGGTTAGGTTATATAACGTTATTGATGTATATGAAGGTCCCACGGAGACGCAGAGGCCAACTCGCCAGGAATGTTGTCAAATATTACCGCCGAGATGTTAGATTGGGTTAGGTTAGGTTATATTACGTTATTGATGTATATAAATGTCCCACGGAGACGTAGATGCCAACTCGCCAGGAATGTTTTCAAATATTACCGCCGAGATGTTAGGTTGGCTTAGGTTAGGTTATATTACGTTATAGATGTATATAAACGTCCCACGGAGACGGAGAAGCCAACTCGCCTGGAATGTTGTCAAATATTACCACCGAGATGTTAGGTTGGGGTAGGTTAGGTTATATTACGTTATTGATGTATATAAAGGTCCCACGGAGACGTAGAGGCCAACAAGACAGGAATGTGTTCAAATATTACCGCCGACATGTTAGATTGGGTTAGGCTAGCTTATATTATGTTATTGATGTATATAAAGGTCCCACGGAGACGTAGAGGCCAACTAGACAGGAATGTGGTCAAATATTACCGCCGAAATGTTAGATTGGGTTAGGCTAGCTTATATTATGTTATTGATGTACATAAAGGTCCCACGGAGACGTAGAGGCCAACTCGCCAGGAATGTTGTCAAATATTACCGCCGAGATTTTAGGTTGGTTTAGGATAGGTTATATTACGTTATTGATGTATATAAAGGTCCCACGGAGACGGAGGAGCCAACTCGCCAGGAATGTTGTCAAATGTTACCGCCGAGATGATAGGTTAGGTTAGGTTAGGTTATATTTCGTTATTGATGTATATGAAGGTCCCACGGAGACGTAGAGGCCAACTCGCCAGGTATGTTGTCAAATATTACCGCCGAGATGTTTGGTTGGGTTAGGTTAGGTTATATAACGTTATTGATGTATATGAAGGTCCCACGGAGACGCAGAGGCCAACTCGCCAGGAATGTTGTCAAATATTACCGCCGAGATGTTAGATTGGGTTAGGTTAGGTTATATTACGTTATTGATGTATATAAATGTCCCACGGAGACGTAGATGCCAACTCGCCAGGAATGTTTTCAAATATTACCGCCGAGATGTTAGGTTGGCTTAGGTTAGGTTATATTACGTTATAGATGTATATAAACGTCCCACGGAGACGGAGAAGCCAACTCGCCTGGAATGTTGTCAAATATTACCACCGAGATGTTAGGTTGGGGTAGGTTAGGTTATATTACGTTATTGATGTATATAAAGGTCCCACGGAGACGTAGAGGCCAACAAGACAGGAATGTGTTCAAATATTACCGCCGACATGTTAGATTGGGTTAGGCTAGCTTATATTATGTTATTGATGTATATAAAGGTCCCACGGAGACGTAGAGGCCAACTAGACAGGAATGTGGTCAAATATTACCGCCGAAATGTTAGATTGGGTTAGGCTAGCTTATATTATGTTATTGATGAACATAAAGGTCCCACGGAGACGTAGAGGCCAACTCGCCAGGAATGTTGTCAAATATTACCGCCGAGATTTTAGGTTGGTTTAGGATAGGTTATATTACGTTATTGATGTATATAAAAGTCCCACGGAGACGGCGGAGCCAACTCGCCAGGAATGTTGTCAAATGTTACCGCCGAGATGTTAGATTGGGTTAGGTTAGGTTATATTACGTTATTGATGTATATAAATGTCCCACGGAGACGGAGAAGCCAACTCGCCAGGAATGTTGTCAAATATTGCCGCCGAGATGTTTGGTTGGGTTAGGTTAGGTTATATAACGTTATTGATGTATATGAAGGTCCCACGGAGACGCAGAGGCCAACTCGCCAGGAATGTTGTCAAATATTACCGCCGAGATGTTAGATTGGGATAGACTAGCTTATATTATGTTATTGATGAATATAAAGGTCCCACGGAGACGTAGAGGCCAACAAGCCAGGAATGTGGTCAAATATTACCGCCGAGATGTTAGATTGGGATAGACTAGCTTATATTATGTTATTGATGTATATAAAGGTCCCACGGAGACGGAGAAGCTAACTCGCCAGGAATGTTGTCAAATATTACCGCCGAGATTTTAGGGTCGTTTAGGATAGGTTATATTACGTTATTGATGTATATAAAGGTCCCACGGAGACGGAGGAGCCAACTCGCCAGGAATGTGCTCAAATATTAAGGCCGTCATGTTAGATTGGGTTAGGCTAGCTTATATTATGTTATTGATGTATATAAAGGTCCCACGGAGACGTAGAGGCCAACAAGACAGGAATGTGGTCAAATATTACCGCCGAGATGTTAGATTGGGTTAGGCTAGCTTATATTATGTTATTGATGTACATAAAGGTCCCACGGAGACGTAGAGGCCAACTCGCCAGGAATGTTGTCAAATATTACCGCCGAGATTTTAGGTTGGTTTAGGATAGGTTATATTACGTTATTGATGTATATAAAGGTCCCACGGAGACGTAGAGGCCAACTCGCCAGGTATGTTGTCAAATATTACCGCCGAGATGTTTGGTTGGGTTAGGTTAGGTTATATTACGTTATTGATGTATATAAATGTCCCACGGAGACGGAGAAGCCAACTCGCCAGGAATGTTGTCAAATATTGCCGCCGAGATGTTTGGTTGGGTTAGGTTAGGTTATATAACGTTATTGATGTATATGAAGATCCCACGGAGACGCAGAGGCCAACTCGCCAGGAATGTGCTCAAATATTAAGGCCGTCATGTTAGATTGGGTTAGGCTAGCTTATATTACGTTATTGATGTATATAAAGGTCCCACGGAGACGTAGAGGCCAACAAGACAGGAATGTGGTCAAATATTACCGCCGAGATGTTAGATTGGGTTAGGCTAGCTTATATTATGTTATTGATGTACATAAAGGTCCCACGGAGACGTAGAGGCCAACAAGACAGGAATGTGGTCAAATATTACCGCCGACATGTTAGATTGGGTTAGGCTAGCTTATATTATGTTATTGATGTATATAAAGGTCCCACGGAGACGTAGAGGCCAACAAGCCAGGAATGTGGTCAAATATTACCGCCGAGATGTTAGATTGGGATAGACTAGCTTATATTATGTTATTGATGTATATAAAGGTCCCACGGAGACGGAGAAGCTAACTCCCCAGGAATGATGTCAAATATTACCGCCGAGATGTTAGGTTGGGTTAGGTTAGGTTACATTACGTTATTGATGTATATAAAGGTCCCACGGAGACGTAGAGGCCAACTCGCCAGGAATGTTGTCAAATATTACCGCCGAGATGTTAGATTGGGTTAGGTTAGGTTATATTACGTTATTGATGTATATAAATGTCCCACGGAGACGTAGATGCCAACTCGCCAGGAATGTTTTCAAATATTACCGCCGAGATGTTAGTTTGGCTTAGGTTAGGTTATATTACGTTATAGATGTATATAAAGGTCCCACGGAGACGGAGAAGCCAACTCGCCTGGAATGTTGTCAAATATTACCACCGAGATGTTAGGTTGGGGTAGGTTCGGTTATATTACGTTATTGATGTATATAAAGGTCCCACGGAGACGTAGAGGCCAACAAGACAGGAACGTGGTCAAATATTACCGCCGACATGTTAGATTGGGTTAGGCTAGCTTATATTATGTTATTGATGTATATAAAGGTCCCACGGAGACGTAGAGGCTAACAAGACAGGAATGTGGTCAAATATTTCCGCCGAGACGTTAGATTGGGTTAGGCTAGCTTATATTATGTTATTGATGTACATAAAGGTCCCACGGAGACGTAGAGGCCAACTCGCCAGGAATGTTGTCAAATATTACCGCCGAGATTTTAGGTTGGTTTAGGATAGGTTATATTACGTTATTGATGTATATAAAGGTCCCACGGAGACGGAGGAGCCAACTCGCCAGGAATGTTGTCAAATGTTACCGCCGAGATGATAGGTTAGGTTAGGTTAGGTTATATTTCGTTATTGATGTATATGAAGGTCCCACGGAGACGTAGAGGCCAACTCGCCAGGTATGTTGTCAAATATTACCGCCGAGATGTTTGGTTGGGTTAGGTTAGGTTATATAACGTTATTGATGTATATGAAGGTCCCACGGAGACGCAGAGGCCAACTCGCCAGGAATGTTGTCAAATATTACCGCCGAGATGTTAGATTGGGTTAGGTTAGGTTATATTACGTTATTGATGTATATAAATGTCCCACGGAGACGTAGATGCCAACTCGCCAGGAATGTTTTCAAATATTACCGCCGAGATGTTAGGTTGGCTTAGGTTAGGTTATATTACGTTATAGATGTATATAAACGTCCCACGGAGACGGAGAAGCCAACTCGCCTGGAATGTTGTCAAATATTACCACCGAGATGTTAGGTTGGGGTAGGTTAGGTTATATTACGTTATTGATGTATATAAAGGTCCCACGGAGACGTAGAGGCCAACAAGACAGGAATGTGTTCAAATATTACCGCCGACATGTTAGATTGGGTTAGGCTAGCTTATATTATGTTATTGATGTATATAAAGGTCCCACGGAGACGTAGAGGCCAACTAGACAGGAATGTGGTCAAATATTACCGCCGAAATGTTAGATTGGGTTAGGCTAGCTTATATTATGTTATTGATGTACATAAAGGTCCCACGGAGACGTAGAGGCCAACTCGCCAGGAATGTTGTCAAATATTACCGCCGAGATTTTAGGTTGGTTTAGGATAGGTTATATTACGTTATTGATGTATATAAAAGTCCCACGGAGACGGAGGAGCCAACTCGCCAGGAATGTTGTCAAATGTTACCGCCGAGATGTTAGATTGGGTTAGGTTAGGTTATATTACGTTATTGATGTATATAAATGTCCCACGGAGACGGAGAAGCCAACTCGCCAGGAATGTTGTCAAATATTGCCGCCGAGATGTTTGGTTGGGTTAGGTTAGGTTATATAACGTTATTGATGTATATGAAGGTCCCACGGAGACGCAGAGGCCAACTCGCCAGGAATGTTGTCAAATATTACCGCCGAGATGTTAGATTGGGATAGACTAGCTTATATTATGTTATTGATGAATATAAAGGTCCCACGGAGACGTAGAGGCCAACAAGCCAGGAATGTGGTCAAATATTACCGCCGAGATGTTAGATTGGGATAGACTAGCTTATATTATGTTATTGATGTATATAAAGGTCCCACGGAGACGGAGAAGCTAACTCGCCAGGAATGTTGTCAAATATTACCGCCGAGATTTTAGGGTCGTTTAGGATAGGTTATATTACGTTATTGATGTATATAAAGGTCCCACGGAGACGGAGGAGCCAACTCGCCAGGAATGTGCTCAAATATTAAGGCCGTCATGTTAGATTGGGTTAGGCTAGCTTATATTATGTTATTGATGTATATAAAGGTCCCACGGAGACGTAGAGGCCAACAAGACAGGAATGTGGTCAAATATTACCGCCGAGATGTTAGATTGGGTTAGGCTAGCTTATATTATGTTATTGATGTACATAAAGGTCCCACGGAGACGTAGAGGCCAACTCGCCAGGAATGTTGTCAAATATTACCGCCGAGATTTTAGGTTGGTTTAGGATAGGTTATATTACGTTATTGATGTATATAAAGGTCCCACGGAGACGTAGAGGCCAACTCGCCAGGTATGTTGTCAAATATTACCGCCGAGATGTTTGGTTGGGTTAGGTTAGGTTATATTACGTTATTGATGTATATAAATGTCCCACGGAGACGGAGAAGCCAACTCGCCAGGAATGTTGTCAAATATTGCCGCCGAGATGTTTGGTTGGGTTAGGTTAGGTTATATAACGTTATTGATGTATATGAAGATCCCACGGAGACGCAGAGGCCAACTCGCCAGGAATGTGCTCAAATATTAAGGCCGTCATGTTAGATTGGGTTAGGCTAGCTTATATTACGTTATTGATGTATATAAAGGTCCCACGGAGACGTAGAGGCCAACAAGACAGGAATGTGGTCAAATATTACCGCCGAGATGTTAGATTGGGTTAGGCTAGCTTATATTATGTTATTGATGTACATAAAGGTCCCACGGAGACGTAGAGGCCAACAAGACAGGAATGTGGTCAAATATTACCGCCGACATGTTAGATTGGGTTAGGCTAGCTTATATTATGTTATTGATGTATATAAAGGTCCCACGGAGACGTAGAGGCCAACAAGCCAGGAATGTGGTCAAATATTACCGCCGAGATGTTAGATTGGGATAGACTAGCTTATATTATGTTATTGATGTATATAAAGGTCCCACGGAGACGGAGAAGCTAACTCCCCAGGAATGATGTCAAATATTACCGCCGAGATGTTAGGTTGGGTTAGGTTAGGTTACATTACGTTATTGATGTATATAAAGGTCCCACGGAGACGTAGAGGCCAACTCGCCAGGAATGTTGTCAAATATTACCGCCGAGATGTTAGATTGGGTTAGGTTAGGTTATATTACGTTATTGATGTATATAAATGTCCCACGGAGACGTAGATGCCAACTCGCCAGGAATGTTTTCAAATATTACCGCCGAGATGTTAGTTTGGCTTAGGTTAGGTTATATTACGTTATAGATGTATATAAAGGTCCCACGGAGACGGAGAAGCCAACTCGCCTGGAATGTTGTCAAATATTACCACCGAGATGTTAGGTTGGGGTAGGTTCGGTTATATTACGTTATTGATGTATATAAAGGTCCCACGGAGACGTAGAGGCCAACAAGACAGGAACGTGGTCAAATATTACCGCCGACATGTTAGATTGGGTTAGGCTAGCTTATATTATGTTATTGATGTATATAAAGGTCCCACGGAGACGTAGAGGCTAACAAGACAGGAATGTGGTCAAATATTTCCGCCGAGACGTTAGATTGGGTTAGGCTAGCTTATATTATGTTATTGATGTACATAAAGGTCCCACGGAGACGTAGAGGCCAACTCGCCAGGAATGTTGTCAAATATTACCGCCGAGATTTTAGGTTGGTTTAGGATAGGTTATATTACGTTATTGATGTATATAAAGGTCCCACGGAGACGGAGGAGCCAACTCGCCAGGAATGTTGTCAAATGTTACCGCCGAGATGTTAGATTGGGTTAGGTTAGGTTATATTACGTTATTGATGTATATAAATGTCCCACGGAGACGGAGAAGCCAACTCGCCAGGAATGTTGTCAAATATTACCGCCGAGATTTTAGGTTGGTTTAGGTTAGGTTATATTACGTTATTGATGTATATAAATGTCCCACGGAAACGTAGATGCCAACTCGCCAGGAATGTTTTCAAATATTACAGCCGAGATGTTAGGTTGGCTTAGGTTAGGTTATATTACGTTATAGATGTATATAAAGGTCCCACGGAGACGGAGAAGCCAACTCGCCAGGAATGTTGTCAAATATTACCGCCGAGATTTTAGGTTGGTTTAGGATAGGTTATATTACGTTATTGATGTATATAAAGGTCCCACGGAGACGGAGGAGCCAACTCGCCAGGAATGTTGTCAAATATTACCGCCGAGATGATAGATTGGGTTAGGCTAGCTTATATTATGTTATTGATGAATATAAAGGTCCCACGGAGACGTAGAGGCCAACAAGCCAGGAATGTGGTCAAATATTACCGCCGAGATGTTAGATTGGGATAGACTAGCTTATATTATGTTATTGATGTATATAAAGGTCCCACGGAGACGGAGAAGCTAACTCGCCAGGAATGTTGTCAAATATTACCGCCGAGATGTTAGGTTGGGTTAGGTTAGGTTACATTACGTTATTGATGTATATAAAGGTCCCACGGAGACGTAGAGGCCAACTCGCCAGGAATGTTGTCAAATATTACCGCCGAGATGTTAGATTGGGTTAGGTTAGGTTATATTATGTTATTGATGTATATAAAGGTCCCACGGAGACGTAGAGGCCAACTCGCCAGGAATGTTGTCAAATATTACCGCCGAGATTTTAGGTTGGTTTAGGATAGGTTATATTACGTTATTGATGTATATAAAGGTCCCACGGAGACGGAGGAGCCAACTCGCCAGGAATGTTGTCAAATGTTACCGCCGAGATGTTAGATTGGGTTAGGTTAGGTTATATTACGTTATTGATGTATGTAAATGTCCCACGGATACGTAGATGCCAACTCGCCAGGAATGTTTTCAAATATTACCGCCGAGATGTTAGGTTGGGTTAGGTTAGGTTATATTACGATATTGATGGATATAAATGTCCCACGGAGACGTACATGCCAACTCGCCAGGAATGTTTTCAAATATTACCGCCGAGATGTTAGGTTGGCTTAGGTTAGGTAATATTACGTTATAGATGTATATAAAGGTCCCACGGAGACGGAGAAGCCAACTCGCCTGGAATGTTGTCAAATATTACCACCGAGAAGTTAGGTTGGGGTAGGTTAGGTTATATTACGTTATTGATGTATATAAAGGTCCCACGGAGACGGAGGAGCCAACTCGCCAGGAATGTTGTCAAATATTACCGCCGAGATGTTAGATTGGGTTAGGTTAGGTTATATTACGTTATTGATGTATATAAATGTCCCACGGAAACGTAGATGCCAACTCGCCAGGAATGTTTTCAAATATTACAGCCGAGATGTTAGGTTGGCTTAGGTTAGGTTATATTACGTTATAGATGTATATAAAGGTCCCACGGAGACGGAGAAGCCAACTCGCCTGGAATGTTGTCAAATATTACCACCGAGATGTTAGGTTGGAGTAGGTTAGGTTATATTACGTTATTGATGTATATAAAGGGTCCCACGGAGACGTAGAGGCCAACAAGACAGGAATGTGGTCAAATATTACCGCCGACATGTTAGATTGGGTTTGGCTAGCTTATATTATGTTATTGATGTATATAAAGGTCCCACGGAGACGTAGAGGCCAACTCGCCAGGAATGTTGTCAAATATTACCGCCGAGATTTTAGGTTGGTTTAGGATAGGTTATATTACGTTATTGATGTATATAAAGGTCCCACGGAGACGGAGGAGCCAACTCGCCAGGAATGTTGTCAAATGTTACCGCCGAGATGTTAGATTGGGTTAGGTTAGGTTATATTACGTTATTGATGTATGTAAATGTCCCACGGATACGTAGATGCCAACTCGCCAGGAATGTTTTCAAATATTACCGCCGAGATGTTAGGTTGGGTTAGGTTAGGTTATATTACGTTATAGATGTATATAAAGGTCCCATGGAAACGGAGAAGCCAACTCGCCTGGAATGTTGTCAAATATTATCACCGAGATGTTAGGTTGGGGTAGGTTAGGTTATATTACGTTATTGATGTATATAAAGGTCCCACGGAAACGTAGAGGCCAACAAGCCAGGTATGTCGTCAAATATTACCGCCGAGACGATAGATTGGGTTAGGCTACCTTATATTATGTTATTGATGAATATAAAGGTCCCACGGAGACGTAGAGGCCAACAAGCCAGGAATGTGGTCAAATATTACCGCCGAGATGTTAGATTGGGATAGACTAGCTTATATTATGTTATTGATGTATATAAAGGTCCCACGGAGACGGAGAAGCTAACTCGCCAGGAATGTTGTCAAATATTACCGCCGAGATGTTAGGTTGGGTTAGGTTAGGTTACATTACGTTATTGATGTATATAAAGGTCCCACGGAGACGTAGAGGCCAACTCGCCAGGAATGTTGTCAAATATTACCGCCGAGATGTTAGATTGGGTTAGGTTAGGTTATATTACGTTATTGATGTATATAAATGTCCCACGGAAACGTAGATGCCAACTCGCCAGGAATGTTTTCAAATATTACAGCCGAGATGTTAGGTTGGCTTAGGTTAGGTTATATTACGTTATAGATGTATATAAATGTCCCACGGAGACGGAGAAGCCAACTCGCCTGGAATGTTGTCAAATATTACCACCGAGATGTTAGGTTGGAGTAGGTTAGGTTATATTACGTTATTGATGTATATAAAGGGTCCCACGGAGACGTAGAGGCCAACAAGACAGGAATGTGGTCAAATATTACCGCCGACATGTTAGATTGGGTTTGGCTAGCTTATATTATGTTATTGATGTATATAAAGGTCCCACGGAGACGTAGAGGCCAACTCGCCAGGTATGTTGTCAAATATTACCGCCGAGATGTTAGGTTGGGGTAGGTTCGGTTATATTACGTTATTGATGTATATAAAGGTCCCACGGAGACGTAGAGGCCAACAAGACAGGAACGTGGTCAAATATTACCGCCGACATGTTAGATTGGGTTAGGCTAGCTTATATTATGTTATTGATGTATATAAAGGTCCCACGGAGACGTAGAGGCTAACAAGACAGGAATGTGGTCAAATATTTCCGCCGAGACGTTAGATTGGGTTAGGCTAGCTTATATTATGTTATTGATGTACATAAAGGTCCCACGGAGACGTAGAGGCCAACTCGCCAGGAATGTTGTCAAATATTACCGCCGAGATTTTAGGTTGGTTTAGGATAGGTTATATTACGTTATTGATGTATATAAAGGTCCCACGGAGACGGAGGAGCCAACTCGCCAGGAATGTTGTCAAATGTTACCGCCGAGATGTTAGATTGGGTTAGGTTAGGTTATATTACGTTATTGATGTATATGAATGTCCCACGGAGACGGAGAAGCCAACTCGCCAGGAATGTTGTCAAATATTACCGCCGAGATTTTAGGTTGATTTAGGATAGGTTATATTACGTTATTGATGTATATAAAGGTCCCACGGAGACGGAGGAGCCAACTCGCCAGGAATGTTGTCAAATGTTACCGCCGAGGTGTTAGGTTGGGTTAGGTTAGGTTATATTACGTTATAGATGTATATAAAGGTCCCATGGAAACGGAGAAGCCAACTCGCCTGGAATGTTGTCAAATATTATCACCGAGATGTTAGGTTGGGGTAGGTTAGGTTATATTACGTTATTGATGTATATAAAGGTCCCACGGAAACGTAGAGGCCAACAAGCCAGGTATGTCGTCAAATATTACCGCCGAGATGATAGATTGGGTTAGGCTAGCTTATATTATGTTATTGATGAATATAAAGGTCCCACGGAGACGTAGAGGCCAACAAGCCAGGAATGTGGTCAAATATTACCGCCGAGATGTTAGATTGGGATAGACTAGCTTATATTATGTTATTGATGTATATAAAGGTCCCACGGAGACGGAGAAGCTAACTCGCCAGGAATGTTGTCAAATATTACCGCCGAGATGTTAGGTTGGGTTAGGTTATGTTACATTACGTTATTGATGTATATAAAGGTCCCACGAAGACGTAGAGGCCAACTCGCCAGGAATGTTGTCAAATATTACCGCCGAGATGTTAGATTGGGTTAGGTTAGGTTATATTACGTTATTGATGTATATAAATGTCCCACGGAGACGTAGATGCGAACCCGCCAGGAATGTTTTCAAATATTACAGCCGAGATGTTAGGTTGGCTTAGGTTAGGTTATATTACGTTATAGATGTATATAAAGGTCCCACGGAGACGGAGAAGCCAACTCGCCTGGAATGTTGTCAAATATTACCACCGAGATGTTAGGTTGGAGTAGGTTAGGTTATATTACGTTATTGATGTATATAAAGGTCCCACGGAGACGTAGAGGCCAACAAGACAGGAATGTGGTCAAATATTACCGCCGACATGTTAGATTGGGTTAGGCTAGCTTATATTATGTTATTGATGTATATAAAGGTCCCACGGAGACGTAGAGGCCAACTCGCCAGGAATGTTGTCAAATATTACGGCCGAGATTTTAGGTTGGTTTAGGATAGGTTATATTACGTTATTGATGTATATAAATGTCCCACGGAGACGTAGAGGCCAACTCGCCAGTTATGTTTTCAAATATTACCGGCGAGATGTTAGGTTGGTTTAGGATAGGTTATATTACGTTATTGATGTATATAAAGGTCCCACGGAGACGGAGGAGCCAACTCGCCAGGAATGTTGTCAAATGTTACCGCCGAGGTGTTAGGTTGGGTTAGGTTAGGTTATATTACGTTATAGATGTATATAAAGGTCCCATGGAAACGGAGAAGCCAACTCGCCTGGAATGTTGTCAAATATTATCACCGAGATGTTAGGTTGGGGTAGGTTAGGTTATATTACGTTATTGATGTATATAAAGGTCCCACGGAAACGTAGAGGCCAACAAGCCAGGTATGTCGTCAAATATTACCGCCGCGATGATAGATTGGGTTAGGCTAGCTTATATTATGTTATTGATGAATATAAAGGTCCCACGGAGACGTAGAGGCCAACAAGCCAGGAATGTGGTCAAATATTACCGCCGAGATGTTAGATTGGGATAGACTAGCTTATATTATGTTATTGATGTATATAAAGGTCCCACGGAGACGGAGAAGCTAACTCGCCAGGAATGTTGTCAAATATTACCGCCGAGATGTTAGGTTGGGTTAGGTTATGTTACATTACGTTATTGATGTATATAAAGGTCCCACGAAGACGTAGAGGCCAACTCGCCAGGAATGTTGTCAAATATTACCGCCGATATGTTAGATTGGGTTAGGTTAGGTTATATTACGTTATTGATGTATATAAATGTCCCACGGAGACGTAGATGCGAACTCGCCAGGAATGTTTTCAAATATTACAGCCGAGATGTTAGGTTGGCTTAGGTTAGGTTATATTACGTTATAGATGTATATAAAGGTCCCACGGAGACGGAGAAGCCAACTCGCCTGGAATGTTGTCAAATATTACCACCGAGATGTTAGGTTGGAGTAGGTTAGGTTATATTACGTTATTGATGTATATAAAGGTCCCACGGAGACGTAGAGGCCAACAAGACAGGAATGTGGTCAAATATTACCGCCGACATGTTAGATTGGGTTAGGCTAGCTTATATTATGTTATTGATGTATATAAAGGTCCCACGGAGACGTAGAGGCCAACTCGCCAGGAATGTTGTCAAATATTACGGCCGAGATTTTAGGTTGGTTTAGGATAGGTTATATTACGTTATTGATGTATATAAATGTCCCACGGAGACGTAGAGGCCAACTCGCCAGTTATGTTTTCAAATATTACCGGCGAGATGTTAGATTGGGTTAGGTTAGGTTATATTACGTTATTGATGTATATAAAGGTCCCACGGAGACGGAGGAGCCAACTCGCCAGGAATGTTGTCAAATGTTACCGCCGAGATGATAGGTTAGGTTAGGTTAGGTTATATTTCGTTATTGATGTATATGAATGTCCCACGGAGACGTAGAGGCCAACTCGCCAAGTATGTTGTCAAATATTACCGCCGAGATGTTTGGTTGGGTTAGGTTAGGTTATATAACGTTATTGATGTATATGAAGGTCCCACGGAGACGCAGAGGCCAACTCGCCAGGAATGTTGTCAAATATTACCGCCGAGATGTTAGATTGGGTTAGGTTAGGTTATATTACGTTATTGGTGTATATAAATGTCCCACGGAGACGTAGATGCCAACTCGCCAGGAATGTTTTCAAATATTACCGCCGAGATGTTAGGTTGGCTTAGGTTAGGTTATATTACGTTATAGATGTATATAAAGGTCCCACGGAGACGGAGAAGCCAACTCGCCTGGAATGTTGTCAAATATTACCACCGAGAAGTTAGGTTGGGGTAGGTTAGGTTATATTACGTTATTGATGTATATAAAGGTCCCACGGAGACGTAGAGGCCAACAAGACAGGAATGTGGTCAAATATTACCGCCGACATGTTAGATTGGGTTAGGCTAGCTTATATTATGTTATTGATGTATATAAAGGTCCCACGGAGACGTAGAGGCCAACAAGACAGGAATGTGGTCAAATATTACCGCCGAGATGTTAGATTGGGTTAGGCTAGCTTATATTATGTTATTGATGTACATAAAGGTCCCACGGAGACGTAGAGGCCAACTCGCCAGGAATGTTGTCAAATATTACCGCCGAGATTTTAGGTTGGTTTAGGATAGGTTATATTACGTTATTGATGTATATAAAGGTCCCACGGAGACGGAGGAGCCAACTCGCCAGGAATGTTGTCAAATGTTACCGCCGAGGTGTTAGGTTGGGTTAGGTTAGGTTATATTACGTTATAGATGTATATAAAGGTCCCATGGAAACGGAGAAGCCAACTCGCCTGGAATGTTGTCAAATATTATCACCGAGATGTTAGGTTGGGGTAGGTTAGGTTATATTACGTTATTGATGTATATAAAGGTCCCACGGAAACGTAGAGGCCAACAAGCCAGGTATGTCGTCAAATATTACCGCCGAGATGATAGATTGGGTTAGGCTAGCTTATATTATGTTATTGATGAATATAAAGGTCCCACGGAGACGTAGAGGCCAACAAGCCAGGAATGTGGTCAAATATTACCGCCGAGATGTTAGATTGGGATAGACTAGCTTATATTATGTTATTGATGTATATAAAGGTCCCACGGAGACGGAGAAGCTAACTCGCCAGGAATGTTGTCAAATATTACCGCCGAGATGTTAGGTTGGGTTAGGTTATGTTACATTACGTTATTGATGTATATAAAGGTCCCACGAAGACGTAGAGGCCAACTCGCCAGGAATGTTGTCAAATATTACCGCCGAGATGTTAGATTGGGTTAGGTTAGGTTATATTACGTTATTGATGTATATAAATGTCCCACGGAGACGTAGATGCGAACTCGCCAGGAATGTTTTCAAATATTACAGCCGAGATGTTAGGTTGGCTTAGGTTAGGTTATATTACGTTATAGATGTATATAAAGGTCCCACGGAGACGGAGAAGCCAACTCGCCTGGAATGTTGTCAAATATTACCACCGAGATGTTAGGTTGGAGTAGGTTAGGTTATATTACGTTATTGATGTATATAAAGGTCCCACGGAGACGTAGAGGCCAACAAGACAGGAATGTGGTCGAATATTACCGCCGACATGTTAGATTGGGTTAGGCTAGCTTATATTATGTTATTGATGTATATAAAGGTCCCACGGAGACGTAGAGGCCAACTCGCCAGGAATGTTGTCAAATATTACGGCCGAGATTTTAGGTTGGTTTAGGATAGGTTATATTACGTTATTGATGTATATAAATGTCCCACGGAGACGTAGAGGCCAACTCGCCAGTTATGTTTTCAAATATTACCGGCGAGATGTTAGATTGGGTTAGGTTAGGTTATATTACGTTATTGATGTATATAAAGGTCCCACGGAGACGGAGGAGCCAACTCGCCAGGAATGTTGTCAAATGTTACCGCCGAAATGATAGGTTAGGTTAGGTTAGGTTATATTTCGTTATTGATGTATATGAAGGTCCCACGGAGACGTAGAGGCCAACTCGCCAGGTATGTTGTCAAATATTACCGCCGAGATGTTTGGTTGGGTTAGGTTAGGTTATATAACGTTATTGATGTATATGAAGGTCCCACGGAGACGGAGAAGCTAACTCGCCAGGAATGTTGTCAAATATTACCGCCGAGATTTTAGGTTGGTTTAGGATAGGTTATATTACGTTATTGATGTATATAAAGGTCCCACGGAGACGGAGGAGCCAACTCGCCAGGAATGTTGTCAAATGTTACCGCCGAGGTGTTAGGTTGGGTTAGGTTAGGTTATATTACGTTATAGATGTATATAAAGGTCCCATGGAAACGGAGAAGCCAACTCGCCTGGAATGTTGTCAAATATTATCACCGAGATGTTAGGTTGGGGTAGGTTAGGTTATATTACGTTATTGATGTATATAAAGGTCCCACGGAAACGTAGAGGCCAACAAGCCAGGTATGTCGTCAAATTTTACCGCCGCGATGATAGATTGGGTTAGGCTAGCTTATATTATGTTATTGATGAATATAAAGGTCCCACGGAGACGTAGAGGCCAACAAGCCAGGAATGTGGTCAAATATTACCGCCGAGATGTTAGATTGGGATAGACTAGCTTATATTATGTTATTGATGTATATAAAGGTCCCACGGAGACGGAGAAGCTAACTCGCCAGGAATGTTGTCAAATATTACCGCCGAGATGTTAGGTTGGGTTAGGTTATGTTACATTACGTTATTGATGTATATAAAGGTCCCACGAAGACGTAGAGGCCAACTCGCCAGGAATGTTGTCAAATATTACCGCCGAGATGTTAGATTGGGTTAGGTTAGGTTATATTACGTTATTGATGTATATAAATGTCCCACGGAGACGTAGATGCGAACTCGCCAGGAATGTTTTCAAATATTACAGCCGAGATGTTAGGTTGGCTTAGGTTAGGTTATATTACGTTATAGATGTATATAAAGGTCCCACGGAGACGGAGAAGCCAACTCGCCTGGAATGTTGTCAAATATTACCACCGAGATGTTAGGTTGGAGTAGGTTAGGTTATATTACGTTATTGATGTATATAAAGGTCCCACGGAGACGTAGAGGCCAACAAGACAGGAATGTGTTCAAATATTACCGCCGACATGTTAGATTGGGTTAGGCTAGCTTATATTATGTTATTGATGTATATAAAGGTCCCACGGAGACGTAGAGGCCAACTCGCCAGGAATGTTGTCAAATATTACGGCCGAGATTTTAGGTTGGTTTAGGATAGGTTATATTACGTTATTGATGTATATCAATGTCCCACGGAGACGTAGAGGCCAACTCGCCAGTTATGTTTTCAAATATTACCGGCGAGATGTTAGATTGGGTTAGGTTAGGTTATATTACGTTATTGATGTATATAAAGGTCCCACGGAGACGGAGGAGCCAACTCGCCAGGAATGTTGTCAAATATTACCACCGAGAAGTTAGGTTGGGGTAGGTTAGGTTATATTACGTTATTGATGTATATAAAGGTCCCACGGAGACGTAGAGGCCAACAAGACAGGAATGTGGTCAAATATTACGGCCGAGATTTTAGGTTGGTTTAGGATAGGTTATATTACGTTATTGATGTATATCAATGTCCCACGGAGACGTAGAGGCCAACTCGCCAGTTATGTTTTCAAATATTACCGGCGAGATGTTAGATTGGGTTAGGTTAGGTTATATTACGTTATTGATGTATATAAAGGTCCCACGGAGACGGAGGAGCCAACTCGCCAGGAATGTTGTCAAATGTTACCGCCGAAATGATAGGTTAGGTTAGGTTAGGTTATATTACGTTATAGATGTATATAAAGGTCCCATGGAAACGGAGAAGCCAACTCGCCTGGAATGTTGTCAAATATTATCACCGAGATGTTAGGTTGGGGTAGGTTAGGTTATATTACGTTATTGATGTATATAAAGGTCCCACGGAAACGTAGAGGCCAACAAGCCAGGTATGTCGTCAAATATTACCGCCGAGATGATAGATTGGGTTAGGCTAGCTTATATTATGTTATTGATGAATATAAAGGTCCCACGGAGACGTAGAGGCCAACAAGCCAGGAATGTGGTCAAATATTACCGCCGAGATGTTAGATTGGGATAGACTAGCTTATATTATGTTATTGATGTATATAAAGGTCCCACGGAGACGGAGAAGCTAACTCGCCAGGAATGTTGTCAAATATTACCGCCGAGATGTTAGGTTGGGTTAGGTTATGTTACATTACGTTATTGATGTATATAAAGGTCCCACGAAGACGTAGAGGCCAACTCGCCAGGAATGTTGTCAAATATTACCGCCGAGATGTTAGATTGGGTTAGGTTAGGTTATATTACGTTATTGATGTATATAAATGTCCCACGGAGACGTAGATGCGAACTCGCCAGGAATGTTTTCAAATATTACAGCCGAGATGTTAGGTTGGCTTAGGTTAGGTTATATTACGTTATAGATGTATATAAAGGTCCCACGGAGACGGAGAAGCCAACTCGCCTGGAATGTTGTCAAATATTACCACCGAGATGTTAGGTTGGAGTAGGTTAGGTTATATTACGTTATTGATGTATATAAAGGTCCCACGGAGACGTAGAGGCCAACAAGACAGGAATGTGGTCAAATATTACCGCCGACATGTTAGATTGGGTTAGGCTAGCTCATATTATGTTATTGATGTATATAAAGGTCCCACGGAGACGTAGAGGCCAACTCGCCAGGAATGTTGTCAAATATTACCGCCGAGATTTTAGGTTGGTTTAGGATAGGTTATATTACGTTATTGATGTATATAAATGTCCCACGGAGACGTAGAGGCCAACTCGCCAGTTATGTTTTCAAATATTACCGGCGAGATGTTAGATTGGGTTAGGTTAGGTTATATTACGTTATTGATGTATATAAAGGTCCCACGGAGACGGAGGAGCCAACTCGCCAGGAATGTTGTCAAATGTTACCGCCGAGATGATAGGTTAGGTTAGGTTAGGTTATATTTCGTTATTGATGTATATGAATGTCCCACGGAGACGTAGAGGCCAACTCGCCAGGTATGTTGTCAAATATTACCGCCGAGATGTTTGGTTGGGTTAGGTTAGGTTATATAACGTTATTGATGTATATGAAGGTCCCACGGAGACGCAGAGGCCAACTCGCCAGGAATGTTGTCAAATATTACCTCCGAGATGTTAGATTGGGTTAGGTTAGGTTATATTACGTTATTGATGTATATAAATGTCCCACGGAGACGTAGATGCCAACTCGCCAGGAATGTTTTCAAATATTACCGCCGAGATGTTAGTTTGGCTTAGGTTAGGTTATATTACGTTATAGATGTATATAAAGGTCCCACGGAGACGGAGAAGCCAACTCGCCTGGAATGTTGTCAAATATTACCACCGAGATGTTAGGTTGGGGTAGGTTCGGTTATATTACGTTATTGATGTATATAAAGGTCCCACGGAGACGTAGAGGCCAACAAGACAGGAACGTGGTCAAATATTACCGCCGACATGTTAGATTGGGTTAGGCTAGCTTATATTATGTTATTGATGTATATAAAGGTCCCACGGAGACGTAGAGGCTAACAAGACAGGAATGTGGTCAAATATTTCCGCCGAGATGTTAGATTGGGTTAGGCTAGCTTATATTATGTTATTGATGTACATAAAGGTCCCACGGAGACGTAGAGGCCAACTCGCCAGGAATGTTGTCAAATATTACCGCCGAGATTTTAGGTTGGTTTAGGATAGGTTATATTACGTTATTGATGTATATAAAGGTCCCACGGAGACGGAGGAGCCAACTCGCCAGGAATGTTGTCAAATGTTACCGCCGAGATGTTAGATTGGGTTAGGTTAGGTTACATTACGTTATTGATGTATATAAATGTCCCACGGAGACGGAGAAGCCAACTCGTCAGGAATGTTGTCAAATATTACCGCCGAGATTTTAGGTTGGTTTAGGATAGGTTATATTACGTTATTGATGTATATAAAGGTCCCACGGAGACGGAGGATCCAACTCGCCAGGAATGTTGTCAAATGTTACCGCCGAGATGTTAGATTGGGTTAGGTTAGGTTATATTACGTTATTGATGTATATAAATGTCCCACGGAGACGGAGAAGCCAACTCGCCAGGAATGTTGTCAAATATTACCGCCGAGATGTTTGGTTGGGTTAGGTTAGGTTATATAACGTTATTGATGTATATGAAGATCCCACGGAGACGCAGAGGCCAACTCGCCAGGAATGTTGTCAAATATTACCGCCGAGATGTTAGATTGGGTTAGGTTAGGTTATATTACGTTATTGATGTATATAAATGTCCCACGGAGACGTAGATGCCAACTCGCCAGGAATGTTTTCAAATATTACCGCCGAGATGTTAGGTTGGCTTAGGTTAGGTTATATTACGTTATTGATGTATATAAAGGTCCCACGGAGACGGAGGATCCAACTCGCCAGGAATGTTGTCAAATGTTACCGCCGAGATGTTAGATTGGGTTAGGTTAGGTTACATTACGTTATTGATGTATATAAATGTCCCACGGAGACGGAGAAGCCAACTCGCCAGGAATGTTGTCAAATATTACCGCCGAGATTTTAGGTTGGTTTAGGATAGGTTATATAACGTTATTGATGTATATGAAGATCCCACGGAGACGCAGAGGCCAACTCGCCAGGAATGTTGTCAAATATTACCGCCGAGATGTTAGATTGGGTTAGGTTAGGTTATATTACGTTATTGATGTATATAAATGTCCCACGGAGACGTAGATGCCAACTCGCCAGGAATGTTTTCAAATATTACCGCCGAGATGTTAGGTTGGCTTAGGTTAGGTTATATTACGTTATAGATGTATATAAAGGTCCCACGGAGACGGAGAAGCCAACTCGCCAGGAATGTTGTCAAATATTACCACCGAGAAGTTAGGTTGGGGTAGGTTAGGTTATATTACGTTATTGATGTATATAAAGGTCCCACGGAGACGTAGAGGCCAACAAGACAGGAACGTGGTCAAATATTACCGCCGACATGTTAGATTGGGTTAGGCTAGCTTATATTATGTTATTGATGTATATAAAGGTCCCACGGAGACGTAGAGGCTAACAAGACAGGAATGTGGTCAAATATTTCCGCCGAGATGTTAGATTGGGTTAGGCTAGCTTATATTATGTTATTGATGTACATAAAGGTCCCACGGAGACGTAGAGGCCAACTCGCCAGGAATGTTGTCAAATATTACCGCCGAGATTTTAGGTTGGTTTAGGATAGGTTATATTACGTTATTGATGTATATAAAGGTCCCACGGAGACGGAGGAGCCAACTCGCCAGGAATGTTGTCAAATGTTACCGCCGAGGTGTTAGGTTGGGTTAGGTTAGGTTATATTACGTTATAGATGTATATAAAGGTCCCATGGAAACGGAGAAGCCAACTCGCCTGGAATGTTGTCAAATATTATCACCGAGATGTTAGGTTGGGGTAGGTTAGGTTATATTACGTTATTGATGTATATAAAGGTCCCACGGAAACGTAGAGGCCAACAAGCCAGGTATGTCGTCAAATTTTACCGCCGCGATGATAGATTGGGTTAGGCTAGCTTATATTATGTTATTGATGAATATAAAGGTCCCACGGAGACGTAGAGGCCAACAAGCCAGGAATGTGGTCAAATATTACCGCCGAGATGTTAGATTGGGATAGACTAGCTTATATTATGTTATTGATGTATATAAAGGTCCCACGGAGACGGAGAAGCTAACTCGCCAGGAATGTTGTCAAATATTACCGCCGAGATGTTAGGTTGGGTTAGGTTATGTTACATTACGTTATTGATGTATATAAAGGTCCCACGAAGACGTAGAGGCCAACTCGCCAGGAATGTTGTCAAATATTACCGCCGAGATGTTAGATTGGGTTAGGTTAGGTTATATTACGTTATTGATGTATATAAATGTCCCACGGAGACGTAGATGCGAACTCGCCAGGAATGTTTTCAAATATTACAGCCGAGATGTTAGGTTGGCTTAGGTTAGGTTATATTACGTTATAGATGTATATAAAGGTCCCACGGAGACGGAGAAGCCAACTCGCCTGGAATGTTGTCAAATATTACCACCGAGATGTTAGGTTGGAGTAGGTTAGGTTATATTACGTTATTGATGTATATAAAGGTCCCACGGAGACGTAGAGGCCAACAAGACAGGAATGTGTTCAAATATTACCGCCGACATGTTAGATTGGGTTAGGCTAGCTTATATTATGTTATTGATGTATATAAAGGTCCCACGGAGACGTAGAGGCCAACTCGCCAGGAATGTTGTCAAATATTACGGCCGAGATTTTAGGTTGGTTTAGGATAGGTTATATTACGTTATTGATGTATATCAATGTCCCACGGAGACGTAGAGGCCAACTCGCCAGTTATGTTTTCAAATATTACCGGCGAGATGTTAGATTGGGTTAGGTTAGGTTATATTACGTTATTGATGTATATAAAGGTCCCACGGAGACGGAGGAGCCAACTCGCCAGGAATGTTGTCAAATATTACCACCGAGAAGTTAGGTTGGGGTAGGTTAGGTTATATTACGTTATTGATGTATATAAAGGTCCCACGGAGACGTAGAGGCCAACAAGACAGGAATGTGGTCAAATATTACGGCCGAGATTTTAGGTTGGTTTAGGATAGGTTATATTACGTTATTGATGTATATCAATGTCCCACGGAGACGTAGAGGCCAACTCGCCAGTTATGTTTTCAAATATTACCGGCGAGATGTTAGATTGGGTTAGGTTAGGTTATATTACGTTATTGATGTATATAAAGGTCCCACGGAGACGGAGGAGCCAACTCGCCAGGAATGTTGTCAAATGTTACCGCCGAAATGATAGGTTAGGTTAGGTTAGGTTATATTACGTTATAGATGTATATAAAGGTCCCATGGAAACGGAGAAGCCAACTCGCCTGGAATGTTGTCAAATATTATCACCGAGATGTTAGGTTGGGGTAGGTTAGGTTATATTACGTTATTGATGTATATAAAGGTCCCACGGAAACGTAGAGGCCAACAAGCCAGGTATGTCGTCAAATATTACCGCCGAGATGATAGATTGGGTTAGGCTAGCTTATATTATGTTATTGATGAATATAAAGGTCCCACGGAGACGTAGAGGCCAACAAGCCAGGAATGTGGTCAAATATTACCGCCGAGATGTTAGATTGGGATAGACTAGCTTATATTATGTTATTGATGTATATAAAGGTCCCACGGAGACGGAGAAGCTAACTCGCCAGGAATGTTGTCAAATATTACCGCCGAGATGTTAGGTTGGGTTAGGTTATGTTACATTACGTTATTGATGTATATAAAGGTCCCACGAAGACGTAGAGGCCAACTCGCCAGGAATGTTGTCAAATATTACCGCCGAGATGTTAGATTGGGTTAGGTTAGGTTATATTACGTTATTGATGTATATAAATGTCCCACGGAGACGTAGATGCGAACTCGCCAGGAATGTTTTCAAATATTACAGCCGAGATGTTAGGTTGGCTTAGGTTAGGTTATATTACGTTATAGATGTATATAAAGGTCCCACGGAGACGGAGAAGCCAACTCGCCTGGAATGTTGTCAAATATTACCACCGAGATGTTAGGTTGGAGTAGGTTAGGTTATATTACGTTATTGATGTATATAAAGGTCCCACGGAGACGTAGAGGCCAACAAGACAGGAATGTGGTCAAATATTACCGCCGACATGTTAGATTGGGTTAGGCTAGCTCATATTATGTTATTGATGTATATAAAGGTCCCACGGAGACGTAGAGGCCAACTCGCCAGGAATGTTGTCAAATATTACCGCCGAGATTTTAGGTTGGTTTAGGATAGGTTATATTACGTTATTGATGTATATAAATGTCCCACGGAGACGTAGAGGCCAACTCGCCAGTTATGTTTTCAAATATTACCGGCGAGATGTTAGATTGGGTTAGGTTAGGTTATATTACGTTATTGATGTATATAAAGGTCCCACGGAGACGGAGGAGCCAACTCGCCAGAAATGTTGTCAAATGTTACCGCCGAAATGATAGGTTAGGTTAGGTTAGGTTATATTTCGTTATTGATGTATATAAAGGTCCCACGGAGACGGAGGAGCCAACTCGCCAGGAATGTTGTCAAATGTTACCGCCGAGATGTTAGATTGGGTTAGGTTAGGTTATATTACGTTATTGATGTATATAAATGTCCCACGGAAACGTAGATGCCAACTCGCCAGGAATGTTTTCAAATATTACAGCCGAGATGTTAGGTTGGCTTAGGTTAGGTTATATTACGTTATAGATGTATATAAAGGTCCCACGGAGACGGAGAAGCCAACTCGCCTGGAATGTTGTCAAATATTACCACCGAGATGTTAGGTTGGAGTAGGTTAGGTTATATTACGTTATTGATGTATATAAAGGGTCCCACGGAGACGTAGAGGCCAACAAGACAGGAATGTGGTCAAATATTACCGCCGACATGTTAGATTGGGTTTGGCTAGCTTATATTATGTTATTGATGTATATAAAGGTCCCACGGAGACGTAGAGGCCAACTCGCCAGGAATGTTGTCAAATATTACCGCCGAGATTTTAGGTTGGTTTAGGATAGGTTATATTACGTTATTGATGTATATAAAGGTCCCACGGAGACGGAGGAGCCAACTCGCCAGGAATGTTGTCAAATGTTACCGCCGAGATGATAGGTTAGGTTAGGTTAGGTTATATTTCGTTATTGATGTATATGAATGTCCCACGGAGACGTAGAGGCCAACTCGCCAGGTATGTTGTCAAATATTACCGCCGAGATGTTTGGTTGGGTTAGGTTAGGTTATATAACGTTATTGATGTATATGAAGGTCCCACGGAGACGCAGAGGCCAACTCGCCAGGAATGTTGTCAAATATTACCTCCGAGATGTTAGATTGGGTTAGGTTAGGTTATATTACGTTATTGATGTATATAAATGTCCCACGGAGACGTAGATGCCAACTCGCCAGGAATGTTTTCAAATATTACCGCCGAGATGTTAGTTTGGCTTAGGTTAGGTTATATTACGTTATAGATGTATATAAAGGTCCCACGGAGACGGAGAAGCCAACTCGCCTGGAATGTTGTCAAATATTACCACCGAGATGTTAGGTTGGGGTAGGTTCGGTTATATTACGTTATTGATGTATATAAAGGTCCCACGGAGACGTAGAGGCCAACAAGACAGGAACGTGGTCAAATATTACCGCCGACATGTTAGATTGGGTTAGGCTAGCTTATATTATGTTATTGATGTATATAAAGGTCCCACGGAGACGTAGAGGCTAACAAGACAGGAATGTGGTCAAATATTTCCGCCGAGATGTTAGATTGGGTTAGGCTAGCTTATATTATGTTATTGATGTACATAAAGGTCCCACGGAGACGTAGAGGCCAACTCGCCAGGAATGTTGTCAAATATTACCGCCGAGATTTTAGGTTGGTTTAGGATAGGTTACATTACGTTATTGATGTATATAAAGGTCCCACGGAGACGTAGAGGCCAACTCGCCAGGAATGTTGTCAAATGTTACCGCCGAGATGATAGGTTAGGTTAGGTTAGGTTATATTTCGTTATTGATGTATATGAAGGTCCCACGGAGACGTAGAGGCCAACTCGGCAGGTATGCTGTCAAATATTACCGCCGAGATGTTTGGTTGGGTTAGGTTAGGTTATATAACGTTATTGATGTATATGAAGGTCCCACGGAGACGCAGAGGCCAACTCGCCAGGAATGTTGTCAAATATTACCGCCGAGATGTTAGATTGGGTTAGGTTAGGTTATATTACGTTATTGATGTATATAAATGTCCCACGGAGACGTAGATGCCAACTCGCCAGGAATGTTTTCAAATATTACAGCCGAGATGTTAGGTTGGCTTAGGTTAGGTTATATTACGTTATAGATGTATATAAAGGTCCAACGGAGACGGAGAAGCCAACTCGCCTGGAATGTTGTCAAATATTACCACCGAGATGTTAGGTTGGAGTAGGTTAGGTTATATTACGTTATTGATGTATATAAAGGGTCCCACGGAGACGTAGAGGCCAACAAGACAGGAATGTGGTCAAATATTACCGCCGAGATTTTAGGTTGGTTTAGGATAGGTTATATTACGTTATTGATGTATATAAAGGTCCCACGGAGACGGAGGATCCAACTCGCCAGGAATGTTGTCAAATGTTACCGCCGAGATGTTAGATTGGGTTAGGTTAGGTTATATTACGTTATTGATGTATATAAATGTCCCACGGAGACGGAGAAGCCAACTCGCCAGGAATGTTGTCAAATATTACCGCCGAGATGTTTGGTTGGGTTAGGTTAGGTTATATAACGTTATTGATGTATATGAAGATCCCACGGAGACGCAGAGGCCAACTCGCCAGGAATGTTGTCAAATATTACCGCCGAGATGTTAGATTGGGTTAGGTTAGGTTATATTACGTTATTGATGTATATAAATGTCCCACGGAGACGTAGATGCCAACTCGCCAGGAATGTTTTCAAATATTACCGCCGAGATGTTAGGTTGGCTTAGGTTAGGTTATATTACGTTATTGATGTATATAAAGGTCCCACGGAGACGGAGGATCCAACTCGCCAGGAATGTTGTCAAATGTTACCGCCGAGATGTTAGATTGGGTTAGGTTAGGTTACATTACGTTATTGATGTATATAAATGTCCCACGGAGACGGAGAAGCCAACTCGCCAGGAATGTTGTCAAATATTACCGCCGAGATTTTAGGTTGGTTTAGGATAGGTTATATAACGTTATTGATGTATATGAAGATCCCACGGAGACGCAGAGGCCAACTCGCCAGGAATGTTGTCAAATATTACCGCCGAGATGTTAGATTGGGTTAGGTTAGGTTATATTACGTTATTGATGTATATAAATGTCCCACGTAGACGTAGATGCCAACTCGCCAGGAATGTTTTCAAATATTACCGCCGAGATGTTAGTTTGGCTTAGGTTAGGTTATATTACGTTATAGATGTATATAAAGGTCCCACGGAGACGGAGAAGCCAACTCGCCTGGAATGTTGTCAAATATTACCACCGAGATGTTAGGTTGGGGTAGGTTCGGTTATATTACGTTATTGATGTATATAAAGGTCCCACGGAGACGTAGAGGCCAACAAGACAGGAACGTGGTCAAATATTACCGCCGACATGTTAGATTGGGTTAGGCTAGCTTATATTATGTTATTGATGTATATAAAGGTCCCACGGAGACGTAGAGGCTAACAAGACAGGAATGTGGTCAAATATTTCCGCCGAGATGTTAGATTGGGTTAGGCTAGCTTATATTATGTTATTGATGTACATAAAGGTCCCACGGAGACGTAGAGGCCAACTCGCCAGGAATGTTGTCAAATATTACCGCCGAGATTTTAGGTTGGTTTAGGATAGGTTATATTACGTTATTGATGTATATAAAGGTCCCACGGAGACGGAGGAGCTAACTCGCCAGGAATGTTGTCAAATGTTACCGTCGAGATGTTAGATTGGGTTAGGTTAGGTTATATTACGTTATTGATGTATATAAATGTCCCACGGAGACGGAGAAGCCAACTCGCCAGGAATGTTGTCAAATATTACCGCCGAGATTTTAGGTTGGTTTAGGATAGGTTATATTACGTTATTGATGTATATAAAGGTCCCACGGAGACGGAGGATCCAACTCGCCAGGAATGTTGTCAAATGTTACCGCCGAGATCTTAGATTGGGTTAGGTTAGGTTATATTACGTTATTGATGTATATAAATGTCCCACGGAGACGGAGAAGCCAACTCGCCAGGAATGTTGTCAAATATTACCGCCGAGATGTTTGGTTGGGTTAGGTTAGGTTATATAACGTTATTGATGTATATGAAGATCCCACGGAGACGCAGAGGCCAACTCGCCAGGAATGTTGTCAAATATTACCGCCGAGATGTTAGATTTGGTTAGGTTAGGTTATATTACGTTATTGATGTATATAAATGTCCCACGGAGACGTAGATGCCAACTCGCCAGGAATGTTTTCAAATATTACCGCCGAGATGTTAGGTTGGCTTAGGTTAGGTTATATTACGTTATAGATGTATATAAAGGTCCCACGGAGACGGAGAAGCCAACTCGCCTGGAATGTTGTCAAATATTACCACCGAGAAGTTAGGTTGGGGTAGGTTAGGTTATATTACGTTATTGATGTATATAAAGGTCCCACGGAGACGTAGAGGCCAACAAGACAGGAATGTGGTCAAATATTACCGCCGACATGTTAGATTGGGTTAGGCTAGCTTATATTATGTTATTGATGTATATAAAGGTCCCACGGAGACGTAGAGGCCAACAAGACAGGAATGTGGTCAAATATTACCGCCGAGATGTTAGATTGGGTTAGGCTAGCTTATATTATGTTATTGATGTACATAAAGGTCCCACGGAGTCGTAGAGGCCAACTCGCCAGGAATGTTGTCAAATATTACCGCCGAGATTTTAGGTTGGTTTAGGATAGGTTATATTACGTTATTGATGTATATAAAGGTCCCACGGAGACGGAGGAGCCAACTCGCCAGGAATGTTGTCAAATGTTACCGCCGAGGTGTTAGGTTGGGTTAGGTTAGGTTATATTACGTTATTGATGTATATAAATGTCCCACGGAGACGGAGAAGCCAACTCGCCAGGAATGTTGTCAAATATTACCGCCGAGATTTTAGGTTGGTTTAGGATAGGTTATATTACGTTATTGATGTATATAAAGGTCCCACGGAGACGGAGGATCCAACTCGCCAGGAATGTTGTCAAATGTTACCGCCGAGATCTTAGATTGGGTTAGGTTAGGTTATATTATGTTATTGATGTATATAAATGTCCCACGGAGACGGAGAAGCCAACTCGCCAGGAATGTTGTCAAATATTACCGCCGAGATGTTTGGTTGGGTTAGGTTAGGTTATATAACGTTATTGATGTATATGAAGATCCCACGGAGACGCAGAGGCCAACTCGCCAGGAATGTTGTCAAATATTACCGCCGAGATGTTAGATTTGGTTAGGTTAGGTTATATTACGTTATTGATGTATATAAATGTCCCACGGAGACGTAGATGCCAACTCGCCAGGAATGTTTTCAAATATTACCGCCGAGATGTTAGGTTGGCTTAGGTTAGGTTATATTACGTTATAGATGTATATAAAGGTCCCACGGAGACGGAGAAGCCAACTCGCCTGGAATGTTGTCAAATATTACCACCGAGAAGTTAGGTTGGGGTAGGTTAGGTTATATTACGTTATTGATGTATATAAAGGTCCCACGGAGACGTAGAGGCCAACAAGACAGGAATGTGGTCAAATATTACCGCCGACATGTTAGATTGGGTTAGGCTAGCTTATATTATGTTATTGATGTATATAAAGGTCCCACGGAGACGTAGAGGCCAACAAGACAGGAATGTGGTCAAATATTACCGCCGAGATGTTAGATTGGGTTAGGCTAGCTTATATTATGTTATTGATGTACATAAAGGTCCCACGGAGACGTAGAGGCCAACTCGCCAGGAATGTTGTCAAATATTACCGCCGAGATTTTAGGTTGGTTTAGGATAGGTTATATTACGTTATTGATGTATATAAAGGTCCCACGGAGACGGAGGAGCCAACTCGCCAGGAATGTTGTCAAATGTTACCGCCGAGGTGTTAGGTTGGGTTAGGTTAGGTTATATTACGTTATAGATGTATATAAAGGTCCCATGGAAACGGAGAAGCCAACTCGCCTGGAATGTTGTCAAATATTATCACCGAGATGTTAGGTTGGGGTAGGTTAGGTTATATTACGTTATTGATGTATATAAAGGTCCCACGGAAACGTAGAGGCCAACAAGCCAGGTATGTCGTCAAATATTACCGCCGAGATGATAGATTGGGTTAGGCTAGCTTATATTATGTTATTGATGAATATAAAGGTCCCACGGAGACGTAGAGGCCAACAAGCCAGGAATGTGGTCAAATATTACCGCCGAGATGTTAGATTGGGATAGACTAGCTTATATTATGTTATTGATGTATATAAAGGTCCCACGGAGACGGAGAAGCTAACTCGCCAGGAATGTTGTCAAATATTACCGCCGAGATGTTAGGTTGGGTTAGGTTAGGTTACATTACGTTATTGATGTATATAAAGGTCCCACGGAGACGTAGAGGCCAACTCGCCAGGAATGTTGTCAAATGTTACCGCCGAGATGATAGGTTAGGTTAGGTTAGGTTATATTTCGTTATTGATGTATATGAAGGTCCCACGGAGACGTAGAGGCCAACTCGGCAGGTATGCTGTCAAATATTACCGCCGAGATGTTTGGTTGGGTTAGGTTAGGTTATATAACGTTATTGATGTATATGAAGGTCCCACGGAGACGCAGAGGCCAACTCGCCAGGAATGTTGTCAAATATTACCGCCGAGATGTTAGATTGGGTTAGGTTAGGTTATATTACGTTATTGATGTATATAAATGTCCCACGGAGACGTAGATGCCAACTCGCCAAGAATGTTTTCAAATATTATCGCCGAGATGTTAGTTTGGCTTAGGTTAGGTTATATTACGTTATAGATGTATATAAAGGTCCCACGGAGACGGAGAAGCTAACTCGCCTGGAATGTTGTCAAATATTACCACCGAGATGTTAGGTTGGGGTAGGTTCGGTTATATTACGTTATTGATGTATATAAAGGTCCCACGGAGACGTAGAGGCCAACAAGACAGGAATGTGGTCAAATATTACCGCCGACATGTTAGATTGCGTTAGGCTAGCGTATATTATGTTATTGATGTATATAAAGGTCCCACGGAGACGTAGAGGCCAACAAGACAGGAATGTGGTCAAATATTTCCGCCGAGATGTTAGATTGGGTTAGGCTAGCTTATATTATGTTATTGATGTACATAAAGGTCCCACGGAGACGTAGAGGCCAACTCGCCAGGAATGTTGTCAAATATTACCGCCGAGATTTTAGGTTGGTTTAGGATAGGTTATATTACGTTATTGATGTATATAAAGGTCCCACGGAGACGGAGGAGCCAACTCGCCAGGAATGTTGTCAAATGTTACCGCCGAGATGTTAGATTGGGTTAGGTTAGGTTATATTACGTTATTGATGTATATAAATGTCCCACGGAGACGGAGAAGCCAACTCGCCAGGAATGTTGTCAAATATTACCGCCGAGATTTTAGGTTGGTTTAGGATAGGTTATATTACGTTATTGATGTATATAACGGTCCCACGGAGACGGAGGAGCCAACTCGCCAGGAATGTTGTCAAATGTTACCGCCGAGATGTTAGATTGGGTTAGGTTAGGTTATATTACGTTATTGATGTATATAAATGTCCCACGGAGACGGAGAAGCCAACTCGCCAGGAATGTTTTCAAATATTACCGCCGAGATGTAAGGTTGGCTTAGGTTAGGTTATATTACGTTATAGATGTATATAAAGGTCCCACGGAGACGGAGAAGCCAACTCGCCTGGAATGTTGTCAAATATTACCACCGAGAAGTTAGGTTGGGGTAGGTTAGGTTATATTACGTTATTGATGTATATAAAGGTCCCACGGAGACGTAGAGGCCAAAAAGACAGGAATGTGGTCAAATATTACCGCCGACATGTTAGATTGGCTTAGGCTAGCTTATAGTATGTTATTGATGTATATAAAGGTCCCACGGAGACGTAGAGGCCAACAAGACAGGAATGTGGTCAAATATTACCGCCGAGATGTTAGATTGGGTTAGGCTAGCTTATATTATGTTATTGATGTACATAAAGGTCCCACGGAGACGTAGAGGCCAACTCGCCAGGAATGTTGTCAAATATTACCGCCGAGATTTTAGGTTGGTTTAGGATAGGTTATATTACGTTATTGATGTATATAAAGGTCCCACGGAGACGGAGGAGCCAACTCGCCAGGAATGTTGTCAAATATTACCGCCGAGATTTTAGGTTGGTTTAGGATAGGTTATATTACGTTATTGATGTATATAAAGGTCCCACGGAGACGGAGGAGCCAACTCGCCAGGAATGTTGTCAAATGTTACCGCCGAGGTGTTAGGTTGGGTTAGGTTAGGTTATATTACGTTATAGATGTATATAAAGGTCCCATGGAAACGGAGAAGCCAACTCGCCTGGAATGTTGTCAAATATTATCACCGAGATGTTAGGTTGGGGTAGGTTAGGTTATATTACGTTATTGATGTATATAAAGGTCCCACGGAAACGTAGAGGCCAACAAGCCAGGTATGTCGTCAAATATTACCGCCGAGATGATAGATTGGGTTAGGCTAGCTTATATTATGTTATTGATGAATATAAAGGTCCCACGGAGACGTAGAGGCCAACAAGACAGGAATGTGGTCAAATATTACCGCCGAGATGTTAGATTGGGTTAGGCTAGCTTATATTATGTTATTGATGTATATAAAGGTCCCACGGAGACGGAGAAGCTAACTCGCCAGGAATGTTGTCAAATATTACCACCGAGATGTTAGGTTGGGTTAGGTTAGGTTACATTACGTTATTGATGTATATAAAGGTCCCACGGAGACGTAGAGGCCAACTCGCCAGGAATGTTGTCAAATGTTACCGCCGAGATGATAGGTTAGGTTAGGTTAGGTTATATTTCGTTATTGATGTATATGAAGGTCCCACGGAGACGTAGAGGCCAACTCGCCAGGTATGCTGTCAAATATTACCGCCGAGATGTTTGGTTGGGTTAGGTTAGGTTATATAACGTTATTGATGTATATGAAGGTCCCACGGAGACGCAGAGGCCAACTCGCCAGGAATATTGTCAAATATTACCGCCGAGATGTTAGATTGGGTTAGGTTAGGTTATATTACGTTATTGATGTATATAAATGTCCCACGGAGACGTAGATGCCAACTCGCCAAGAATGTTTTCAAATATTATCGCCGAGATGTTAGTTTGGCTTAGGTTAGGTTATATTACGTTATAGATGTATATAAAGGTCCCACGGAGACGGAGAAGCTAACTCGCCTGGAATGTTGTCAAATATTACCACCGAGATGTTAGGTTGGGGTAGGTTCGGTTATATTACGTTATTGATGTATATAAAGGTCCCACGGAGACGTAGAGGCCAACAAGACAGGAATGTGGTCAAATATTACCGCCGACATGTTAGATTGCGTTAGGCTAGCTTATATTATGTTATTGATGTACATAAAGGTCCCACGGAGACGTAGAGGCCAACTCGCCAGGAATGTTGTCAAATATTACCGCCGAGATTTTAGGTTGGTTTAGGATAGGTTATATTACGTTATTGATGTATATAAAGGTCCCACGGAGACGGAGGAGCCAACTCGCCAGGAATGTTGTCAAATGTTACCGCCGAGATGTTAGATTGGGTTAGGTTAGGTTATATTACGTTATTGATGTATATAAATGTCCCGCGGAGACGGAGAAGCCAACTCGCCAGGAATGTTGTCAAATATTACCGCCGAGATTTTAGGTTGGTTTAGGATAGGTTATATTACGTTATTGATGTATATAAAGGTCCCACGGAGACGGAGGAGCCAACTCGCCAGGAATGTTGTCAAATGTTACCGCCGAGATGTTAGATTGGGTTAGGTTAGGTTATATTACGTTATTGATGTATATAAATGTCCCACGGAGACGGAGAAGCCAACTCGCCAGGAATGTTTTCAAATATTACCGCCGAGATGTAAGGTTGGCTTAGGTTAGGTTATATTACGTTATAGATGTATATAAAGGTCCCACGGAGACGGAGAAGCCAACTCGCCTGGAATGTTGTCAAATATTACCACCGAGAAGTTAGGTTGGGGTAGGTTAGGTTATATTACGTTATTGATGTATATAAAGGTCCCACGGAGACGTAGAGGCCAACAAGACAGGAATGTGGTCAAATATTACCGCCGACATGTTAGATTGGCTTAGGCTAGCTTATATTATGTTATTGATGTATATAATGGTCCCACGGAGACGTAGAGGCCAACAAGACAGGAATGTGGTCAAATATTACCGCCGAGATGTTAGATTGGGTTAGGCTAGCTTATATTATGTTATTGATGTACATAAAGGTCCCACGGAGACGTAGAGGCCAACTCGCCAGGAATGTTGTCAAATATTACCGCCGAGATTTTAGGTTGGTTTAGGATAGGTTATATTACGTTATTGATGTATATAAAGGTCCCACGGAGACGGAGGAGCCAACTCGCCAGGAATGTTGTCAAATGTTACCGCTGAGGTGTTAGGTTGGGTTAGGTTAGGTTATATTACGTTATAGATGTATATAAAGGTCCCATGGAAACGGAGAAGCCAACTCGCCTGGAATGTTGTCAAATATTATCACCGAGATGTTAGGTTGGGGTAGGTTAGGTTATATTACGTTATTGATGTATATAAAGGTCCCACGGAAACGTAGAGGCCAACAAGCCAGGTATGTCGTCAAATATTACCGCCGAGATGATAGATTGGGTTAGGCTAGCTTATATTATGTTATTGATGAATATAAAGGTCCCACGGAGACGTAGAGGCCAACAAGCCAGGAATGTGGTCAAATATTACCGCCGAGATGTTAGATTGGGATAGACTAGCTTATATTATGTTATTGATGTATATAAAGGTCCCACGGAGACGGAGAAGCTAACTCGCCAGGAATGTTGTCAAATATTACCGCCGAGATGTTAGGTTGGGTTAGGTTAGGTTACATTACGTTATTTATGTATATAAAGGTCCCACGGAGACGTAGAGGCCAACTCGCCAGGAATGTTGTCAAATATTACCGCCGAGATGTTAGATTGGGTTAGATTAGGTTATATTACGTTATTGATGTATATAAATGTCCCACGGAGACGTAGCTGCCAACTCGCCAGGAATGTTTTCAAATATTACAGCCGAGATGTTAGGTTGGCTTAGGTTAGGTTATATTACGTTATAGATGTATATAAAGGTCCCACGGAGACGGAGAAGCCAACTCGCCTGGAATGTTGTCAAATATTACCACCGAGATGTTAGGTTGGAGTAGGTTAGGTTATATTACGTTATTGATGTATATAAAGGTCCCACGGAGACGTAGAGGCCAACAAGACAGGAATGTGGTCAAATATTACCGCCGACATGTTAGATTGGGTTAGGCTAGCTTATATTATGTTATTGATGTATATAAAGGTCCCACGGAGACGTAGAGGCCAACTCGCCAGGAATGTTGTCAAATATTACCGCCGAGATTTTAGGTTGGTTTAGGATAGGTTATATTACGTTATTGATGTATATAAATGTCCCACGGAGACGTAGATGCCAACTCGCCAGGAATGTTTTCAAATATTACCGCCGAGATGTTAGTTTGGCTTAGGTTAGGTTATATTACGTTATAGATGTATATAAAGGTCCCACGGAGACGTAGAGGCCAACTCGCCAGGAATGTTGTCAAATATTACCGCCGAGATTTTAGGTTGGTTTAGGTTAGGTTATATTACGTGATTGAAGTATATAAAGGTCCCACGGAGACGTAGAGGCCAACAAGCCAGGAATGTGGTCAAATATTACCGCCGAGATGTTAGGTTGGGTTAGGTTAGGTTATATTACGTTATTGATGTATATAAAGGTCCCACGGAGACGGAGAAGCCAACTCGCCAGGAATGTTCTCAAATATTACTGCCGAGATGTTAGGTTGTGTTAGGTTAGGTTATATTACGTTATTGACGTATATAAAGGTCCCACGGAGATGGAGAAGCCAACTCGCCAGGAATGTTGTCAAATAGTACCGCTGAGATGTTAGGTTGGTTTAGGATAGGTTATATTACGTTATTGATGTATATAAAGGTCCCACGGAGACGGAGGAGCCAACTCGCCAGGAATGTTGTCAAATGTTACCGCCGAGATGTTAGATTGGGTTAGGTTAGGTTATATTACGTTATTGATGTATATAAATGTCCCACGGAGACGGAGAAGCCAACTCGCCAGGAATGTTGTCAAATATTACCGCCGAGATTTTAGGTTGGTTTAGGATAGGTTATATTACGTTATTGATGTATATAAAGGTCCCACGGAGACGGAGGAGCCAACTCGCCAGGAATGTTGTCAAATGTTACCGCCGAGATGTTAGATTGGGTTAGGTTAGGTTATATTACGTTATTGATGTATATAAATGTCCCACGGAGACGGAGAAGCCAACTCGCCAGGAATGTTTTCAAATATTACCGCCGAGATGTTAGGTTGGCTTAGGTTAGGTTATATTACGTTATAGATGTATATAAAGGTCCCACGGAGACGGAGAAGCCAACTCGCCTGGAATGTTGTCAAATATTACCACCGAGAAGTTAGGTTGGGGTAGGTTAGGTTATATTACGTTATTGATGTATATAAAGGTCCCACGGAGACGTAGAGGCCAACAAGACAGGAATGTGGTCAAATATTACCGCCGACATGTTAGATTGGGTTAGGCTAGCTTATATTATGTTATTGATGTATATAAAGGTCCCACGGAGACGTAGAGGCCAACAAGACAGGAATGTGGTCAAATATTACCGCCGAGATGTTAGATTGGGTTAGGCTAGCTTATATTATGTTATTGATGTACATAAAGGTCCCACGGAGACGTAGAGGCCAACTCGCCAGGAATGTTGTCAAATATTACCGCCGAGATTTTAGGTTGGTTTAGGATATGTTATATTACGTTATTGATGTATATAAAGGTCCCACGGAGACGGAGGAGCCAACTCGCCAGGAATGTTGTCAAATGTTACCGCCGAGGTGTTAGGTTGGGTTAGGTTAGGTTATATTACGTTATTGAAGTATATAAAGGTCCCACGGAGATGGAGAAGCCAACTCGCCAGGAATGTTGTCAAATAGTACCGCTGAGATGTTAGGTTGGGTTAGGTTAGGTTATATTACGTTATTGATGTATATAAATGTCCCACGGAGACGTAGAGGCCAACAAGCCAGGAATGTGGTAAAATATTATCGCCGAGATGTTAGGTTGGGTTAGGTTAGGTTATATTACGTTATAGATGTATATAAAGGTCCCACGGAGACGTAGAGGCCAACTCGCCAGGAATGTTGTCAAATATTACCGCCGAGATGATAGGTTGGGTTAGGTTAGGTTATATTACGTTATTGATGTATATAAAGGTCCCACGGAGACGGAGGAGCCAACTCGCCAGGAATGTTGTCAAATGTTACCGCCGAGATGATAGGTTAGGTTAGGTTAGGTTATATTTCGTTATTGATGTATATGAATGTCCCACGGAGACGTAGAGGCCAACTCGCCAGGTATGTTGTCAAATATTACCGCCGAGATGTTTGGTTGGGTTAGGTTAGGTTATATAACGTTATTGATGTATATGAAGGTCCCACGGAGACGCAGAGGCCAACTCGCCAGGAATGTTGTCAAATATTACCGCCGAGATGTTAGATTGGGTTAGGTTAGGTTATATTACGTTATTGATGTATATAAATGTCCCACGGAGACGTAGATGCCAACTCGCCAGGAATGTTTTCAAATATTACCGCCGAGATGTTAGTTTGGCTTAGGTTAGGTTATATTACGTTATAGATGTATATAAAGATCCCACCGAGACGGAGAAGCCAACTCGCCTGGAATGTTGTCAAATATTACCACCGAGATGTTAGGTTGGGGTAGGTTCGGTTATATTACGTTATTGATGTATATAAAGGTCCCACGGAGACGTAGAGGCCAACAAGACAGGAACGTGGTCAAATATTACCGCCGACATGTTAGATTGGGTTAGGCTAGCTTATATTATGTTATTGATGTATATAAAGGTCCCACGGAGACGTAGAGGCTAACAAGACAGGAATGTGGTCAAATATTTCCGCCGAGATGTTAGATTGGGTTAGGCTAGCTTATATTATGTTATTGATGTACATAAAGGTCCCACGGAGACGTAGAGGCCAATTCGCCAGGAATGTTGTCAAGTATTACCGCCGAGATTTTAGGTTGGTTTAGGATAGGTTATATTACGTTATTGATGTATATAAAGGTCCCACGGAGACGGAGGAGCCAACTCGCCAGGAATGTTGTCAAATGTTACCGCCGAGATGTTAGATTGGGTTAGGTTAGGTTATATTACGTTATTGATGTATATAAATGTCCCACGGAGACGGAGAAGCCAACTCGCCAGGAATGTTGTCAAATATTACTGCCGAGATTTTAGGTTGGTTTAGGATAGGTTATATTACGTTATTGATGTATATAAAGGTCCCACGGAGACGGAGGATCCAACTCGCCAGGAATGTTGTCAAATGTTACCGCCGAGATGTTAGATTGGGTTAGGTTAGGTTATATTACGTTATTGATGTATATAAATGTCCCACGGAGACGGAGAAGCCAACTCGCCAGGAATGTTGTCAAATATTACCGCCGAGATGTTTGGTTGGGTTAGGTTAGGTTATATAACGTTATTGATGTATATGAAGGTCCCACGGAGACGCAGAGGCCAACTCGCCAGGAATGTTGTCAAATATTACCGCCGAGATGTTAGATTGGGTTAGGTTAGGTTATATTACGTTATTGATGTATATAAATGTCCCACGGAGACGTAGATGCCAACTCGCCAGGAATGTTTTCAAATATTACCGCCGAGATGTTAGGTTGGCTTAGGTTGGGTTATATTACGTTATAGATGTATATAATGGTCCCACGGAGACGGAGAAGCCAACTCGCCTGGAATGTTGTCAAATATTACCACCGAGAAGTTAGGTTGGGGTAGGATAGGTTATATTACGTTATTGATGTATATAAAGGTCCCACGGAGACGTAGAGGCCAACAAGCCAGGAATGTGGTCAAATATTACCGCCGAGATGTTAGATTGGGATAGACTAGCTTATATTATGTTATTGATGTATATAAAGGTCCCACGGAGACGGAGAAGCTAACTCGCCAGGAATGTTGTCAAATATTACCGCCGAGATGTTAGGTTGGGTTAGGTTAGGTTACATTACGTTATTGATGTATATAAAGGTCCCACGGAGACGTAGAGGCCAACTCGCCAGGAATGTTGTCAAATGTTACCGCCGAGATGATAGGTTAGGTTAGGTTAGGTTATATTTCGTTATTGATGTATATGAAGGTCCCACGGAGACGTAGAGGCCAACTCGCCAGGTATGCTGTCAAATATTACCGCCGAGATGTTTGGTTGGGTTAGGTTAGGTTATATAACGTTATTGATGTATATGAAGGTCCCACGGAGACGCAGAGGCCAACTCGCCAGGAATGTTGTCAAATATTACCGCCGAGATTTTAGGTTGGTTTAGGATAGGTTATATTACGTTATTGATGTATATAAAGTTCCCACGGAGACGGAGGAGCCAACTCGCCAGGAATGTTGTCAAATGTTACCGCCGAGGTGTTAGGTTGGGTTAGGTTAGGTTATATTACGTTATAGATGTATATAAAGGTCCCATGGAAACGGAGAAGCCAACTCGCCTGGAATGTTGTCAAATATTATCACCGAGATGTTAGGTTGGGGTAGGTTAGGTTATATTACGTTATTGATGTATATAAAGGTCCCACGGAAACGTAGAGGCCAACAAGCCAGGTATGTCGTCAAATATTACCGCCGAGATGATAGATTGGGTTAGGCTAGCTTATATTATGTTATTGATGAATATAAAGGTCCCACGGAGACGTAGAGGCCAACAAGCCAGGAATGTGGTCAAATATTACCGCCGAGATGTTAGATTGGGATAGACTAGCTTATATTATGTTATTGATGTATATAAAGGTCCCACGGAGACGGAGAAGCTAACTCGCCAGGAATGTTGTCAAATATTACCGCCGAGATGTTAGGTTGGGTTAGGTTAGGTTACATTACGTTATTGATGTATATAAAGGTCCCACGGAGACGTAGAGGCCAACTCGCCAGGAATGTTGTCAAATGTTACCGCCGAGATGATAGGTTAGGTTAGGTTAGGTTATATTTCGTTATTGATGTATATGAAGGTCCCACGGAGACGTAGAGGCCAACTCGCCAGGTATGCTGTCAAATATTACCGCCGAGATGTTTGGTTGGGTTAGGTTAGGTTATATAACGTTATTGATGTATATGAAGGTCCCACGGAGACGCAGAGGCCAACTCGCCAGGAATGTTGTCAAATATTACCGCCGAGATGTTAGATTGGGTTAGGTTAGGTTATATTACGTTATTGATGTATATAAATGTCCCACGGAGACGTAGATGCCAACTCGCCAAGAATGTTTTCAAATATTATCGCCGAGATGTTAGTTTGGCTTAGGTTAGGTTATATTACGTTATAGATGTATATAAAGGTCCCACGGAGACGGAGAAGCTAACTCGCCTGGAATGTTGTCAAATATTACCACCGAGATGTTAGGTTGGGGTAGGTTCGGTTATATTACGTTATTGATGTATATAAAGGTCCCACGGAGACGTAGAGGCCAACAAGACAGGAATGTGGTCAAATATTACCGCCGACATGTTAGATTGCGTTAGGCTAGCTTATATTATGTTATTGATGTATATAAAGGTCCCACGGAGACGTAGAGGCCAACAAGACAGGAATGTGGTCAAATATTTCCGCCGAGATGTTAGATT
Source organism: Xylocopa violacea (assembly GCA_963969225.1). Classification (NCBI taxonomy): domain Eukaryota; kingdom Metazoa; phylum Arthropoda; class Insecta; order Hymenoptera; family Apidae; genus Xylocopa; species Xylocopa violacea. The sequence goes on along the minus strand of CAXAJV010000611.1, from coordinate 3,406,978 downwards.
GGGTTAGGCTAGCTTATATTATGTTATTGATGTACATAAAGGTCCCACGGAGACGTAGAGGCCAACTCGCCAGGAATGTTGTCAAATATTACCGCCGAGGTTTTAGGTTGGTTTAGGATAGGTTATATTACGTTATTGATGTATATAAAGGTCCCACGGAGACGGAGGAGCCAACTCGCCAGGAATGTTGTCAAATGTTACCGCCGAGATGTTAGATTGGGTTAGGTTAGGTTATATTACGTTATTGATGTATATAAATGTCCCACGGAGACGGAGAAGCCAACTCGCCAGGAATGTTGTCAAATATTACCGCCGAGATTTTAGGTTGGTTTAGGATAGGTTATATTACGTTATTGATGTATATAAAGGTCCCACGGAGACGGAGGAGCCAACTCGCCAGGAATGTTGTCAAATGTTACCGCCGAGATGTTAGATTGGGTTAGGTTAGGTTATATTACGTTATTGATGTATATAAATGTCCCACGGAGACGGAGAAGCCAACTCGCCAGGAATGTGGTCAAATATTACCGCCGAGATGTTAGATTGGGATAGACTAGCTTATATTATGTTATTGATGTATATAAAGGTCCCACGGAGACGGAGAAGCTAACTCGCCAGGAATGTTGTCAAATATTACCGCCGAGATGTTAGGTTGGGTTAGGTTAGGTTACATTACGCTATTTATGTATATAAAGGTCCCACGGAGACGTAGAGGCCAACTCGCCAGGAATGTTGTCAAATATTACCGCCGAGATGTTAGATTGGGTTAGATTAGGTTATATTACGTTATTGATGTATATAAATGTCCCACGGAGACGTAGATGCCAACTCGCCAGGAATGTTTTCAAATATTACAGCCGAGATGTTAGGTTGGCTTAGGTTAGGTTATATTACGTTATAGATGTATATAAAGGTCCCACGGAGACGGAGAAGCCAACTCGCCTGGAATGTTGTCAAATATTACCACCGAGATGTTAGGTTGGAGTAGGTTAGGTTATATTACGTTATTGATGTATATAAAGGTCCCACGGAGACGTAGAGGCCAACAAGACAGGAATGTGGTCAAATATTACCGCCGACATGTTAGATTGGGTTAGGCTAGCTTATATTATGTTATTGATGTATATAAAGGTCCCACGGAGACGTAGAGGCCAACTCGCCAGGAATGTTGTCAAATATTACCGCCGAGATTTTAGGTTGGTTTAGGATAGGTTATATTACGTTATTGATGTATATAAATGTCCCACGGAGACGTAGATGCCAACTCGCCAGGAATGTTTTCAAATGTTACCGCCGAGATGTTAGATTGGGTTAGGTTAGGTTATATTACGTTATTGATGTATATAAATGTCCCACGGAGACGGAGAAGCCAACTCGCCAGGAATGTTTTCAAATATTACCGCCGAGATGTTAGGTTGGCTTAGGTTAGGTTATATTACGTTATAGATGTATATAAAGGTCCCACGGAGACGGAGAAGCCAACTCGCCTGGAATGTTGTCAAATGTTACCGCCGAGGTGTTAGGTTGGGTTAGGTTAGGTTATATTACGTTATAGATGTATATAAAGGTCCCATGGAAACGGAGAAGCCAACTCGCCTGGAATGTTGTCAAATATTATCACCGAGATGTTAGGTTGGGGTAGGTTAGGTTATATTACGTTATTGATGTATATAAAGGTCCCACGGAAACGTAGAGGCCAACAAGCCAGGTATGTCGTCAAATATTACCGCCGAGATGATAGATTGGGTTAGGCTAGCTTATATTATGTTATTGATGAATATAAAGGTCCCACGGAGACGTAGAGGCCAACAAGCCAGGAATGTGGTCAAATATTACGGCCGAGATGTTAGATTGGGATAGACTAGCTTATATTATGTTATTGATGTATATAAAGGTCCCACGGAGACGGAGAAGCTAACTCGCCAGGAATGTTGTCAAATATTACCGCCGAGATGTTAGGTTGGGTTAGGTTAGGTTACATTACGTTATTTATGTATATAAAGGTCCCACGGAGACGTAGAGGCCAACTCGCCAGGAATGTTGTCAAATATTACCGCCGAGATGTTAGATTGGGTTAGGTTAGGTTATATTACGTTATTGATGTATATAAATGTCCCACGGAGACGTAGATGCCAACTCGCCAGGAATGTTTTCAAATATTACAGCCGAGATGTTAGGTTGGCTTAGGTTAGGTTATATTACGTTATAGATGTATATAAAGGTCCCACGGAGACGGAGAAGCCAACTCGCCTGGAATGTTGTCAAATATTACCACCGAGATGTTAGGTTGGAGTAGGTTAGGTTATATTACGTTATTGATGTATATAAAGGTCCCACGGGGACGTAGAGGCCAACAAGACAGGAATGTGGTCAAATATTACCGCTGACATGTTAGATTGGGTTAGGCTAGCTTATATTATGTTATTGATGTATATAAAGGTCCCACGGAGACGTAGAGGCCAACTCGCCAGGAATGTTGTCAAATATTACCGCCGAGATGTTAGATTGGGTTAGGTTAGGTTATATTACGTTATTGATGTATATAAATGTCCCACGGAGACGTAGATGCCAACTCGCCAGGAATGTTTTCAAATATTACCGCCGAGATGTTAGTTTGGCTTAGGTTAGGTTATATTACGTTATAGATGTATATAAAGGTCCCACGGAGACGGAGAAGCCAACTCGCCTGGAATGTTGTCAAATATTACCACCGAGATGTTAGGTTGGGGTAGGTTAGGTTATATTACGTTATTGATGTATATAAAGGTCCCACGGAGACGTAGAGGCCAACAAGACAGGAATGTGGTCAAATATTACCGCCGACATGTTAGATTGGGTTAGGCTAGCTTATATTATGTTATTGATGTATATAAAGGTCCCACGGAGACGTAGAGGCCAACTCGCCAGGAATGTTGTCAAATATTACCGCCGAGATTTTAGGTTGGTTTAGGTTAGGTTATATTACGTTATTGAAGTATACAAAGGTCCCACGGAGACGTAGAGGCCACCTCGCCAGGTATGTTGTCAAATATTACCGCCGAGATGTTAGGTTGGGTTAGGTTAGGTTATATTACGTTATTGGTGTATATAAATGTCCCACGGAGACGTAGAGGCCAACTCGCCAGGTATGTTTTCAAATATTACCGCCGAGATGTTAGGTTGGGGTAGGTTAGCTTATATTACGTTATTGATGTATATAAAGGTCCCACGGAGACGTAGAGGCCAACTCGACAGGAATGTTGTCAAATGTTACCGCCGAGATGTTAGGTTGGGTTAAGTTAGGTTATATTACGCGATTGATGTATATAAAGGTCCCACGGAGACGGAGAAGCCAACTCGCCAGGAATGTTCTCAAATATTACTGCCGAGATGTTAGGTTGGGTTAGGTTAGGTTATATTACGTTATTGAAGTATATAAAGGTCCCACGGAGATGGAGAAGCCAACTCGCCAGGAATGTTGTCAAATAGTACCGCTGAGATGTTAGGTTGGGTTAGGTTAGGTTATATTACGTTATTGATGTATATGAAGGCCCCACGGAGACGGAGAAGCCAACTCGCCAGGAATTTTGTCAAATATTACCGCCGAGATGTTAGGTTGGGTTAGGTTAGGTTATATTACGTTATTGATGTATATAAAGGTCCCACGGAGACGTAGAGGCCAACTCGCCAGGAATGTTGTCAAATATTACCGCCGAGATGATAGGTTGGGTTAGGTTAGGTTATATTACGTTATTGAAGTATATAAAGGTCCCACGGAGACGTAGAGGCCAACAAGCCAGGAATGTGGTCAAATATTACCGCCGAGATGTTAGATTGGGATAGACTAGCTTATATTATGTTATTGATGTATATAAAGGTCCCACGGAGACGGAGAGGCTAACTCGCCAGGAATGTTGTCAAATATTACCGCCGAGATGTTAGGTTGGGTTAGGTTAGGTTATATTACGTTATTGATGTATATAAAGATCCCACGGAGACGTAGAGGCCACCTCGCCAGGTATGTTGTCAAATATTACCGCCGAGATGTTAGGTTGGGTTAGGTTAGGTTATATTACGTTATTGATGTATATAAATGTCCCACGGAGACGTAGAGGCCAACTCGCCAGGTATGTTTTCAAATATTACCGGCGAGATGTTAGATTGGGTTAGGTTAGGTTATATTACGTTGTTGATGTATATAAAGGTCCCACGGAGACGTGGAGGCCAATTCGACAGGAATGTTGTCAAATATTACCGCCGAGATGCTAGATTGGGTTAGGCTAGCTTATATTATGTTATTTATGTATATAAAGGTCCCACGGAGACGGAGAAGCCAACTCGCCAGGAATGTTGTCAAATATTACCGCCGAGATGTTAGGTTGGGTTATGTTAGGTTATATTACGTTATTGAAGTATATAAAGGTCCCACGGAGACGTAGAGGCCAACAAGCCAGGTATGTCGTCAAATATTACCGCCGAGATGATAGATTGGGTTAGGCTAGCTTATATTATGTTATTGATGAATATAGAGGTGCCACGGAGACGTAGAGGCCAACAAGCCAGGAATGTGGTCAAATATTACCGCCGAGATGTTAGATTGGGATAGACTGGCTTATATTATGTTATTGATGTATATAAAGGTCCCACGGAGACGGAGAAGCTAACTCGCCAGGAATGTTGTCAAATATTACCGCCGAGATGTTAGGTTGGGTTAGGTTAGGTTACATTACGTTATTGATGTATATAAAGGTCCCACGGTGACGTAGAGGCCAACTCGCCAGGTATGTTTTCAAATATTACCGCCGAGATGTTAGGTTGGGTTAGGTTAGGTTATATTACGTGATTGATGTATATAAATGTCCCACGGAGACGTAGATGCCAACTCGCCAAGAATGTGGTCAAATATTACCGCCGAGATGTTAGGTTGGGTTAGGTTAGGTTATGTTACGTTATTGATGTATATAAAGGTCCCACGGAGACGTAGAGGCCAACTCGCCAGGTATGTTTTCAAATATTACCGGCGAGATGATAGATTGGGTTAGGTTAGGTTATATTACGTTATTGATGTATATAAAGGTCCCACGGATACGTAGAGGCCAACAAGCCAGGAATGTTGTCAAATATTACCGCCGAGATTTTAGGTTGGTTTAGGATAGGTTATATTACGTTATTGATGTATATAAATGTCCCACGGAGACGTAGAGGCCAACTCGCCAGTTATGTTTTCAAATATTACCGGCGAGATGTTAGATTGGGTTAGGTTAGGTTATATTACGTTATTGATGTATATAAAGGTCCCACGGAGACGGAGGAGCCAACTCGCCAGAAATGTTGTCAAATGTTACCGCCGAAATGATAGGTTAGGTTAGGTTAGGTTATATTTCGTTATTGATGTATATGAAGGTCCCACGGAGACGTAGAGGCCAACTCGCCAGGTATGTTGTCAAATATTACCGCCGAGATGTTTGGTTGGGTTAGGTTAGGTTATATAACGTTATTGATGTATATGAAGGTCCCACGGAGACGGAGAAGCTAACTCGCCAGGAATGTTGTCAAATATTACCGCCGAAATTTTAGGTTGGTTTAGGATAGGTTATATTACGTTATTGATGTATATAAAGGTCCCACGGAGACGGAGGAGCCAACTCGCCAGGAATGTTGTCAAATGTTACCGCCGAGATGTTAGATTGGGTTAGGTTAGGTTATATTACGTTATTGATGTATATAAATGTCCCACGGAAACGTAGATGCCAACTCGCCAGGAATGTTTTCAAATATTACAGCCGAGATGTTAGGTTGGCTTAGGTTAGGTTATATTACGTTATAGATGTATATAAAGGTCCCACGGAGACGGAGAAGCCAACTCGCCTGGAATGTTGTCAAATATTACCACCGAGATGTTAGGTTGGAGTAGGTTAGGTTATATTACGTTATTGATGTATATAAAGGGTCCCACGGAGACGTAGAGGCCAACAAGACAGGAATGTGGTCAAATATTACCGCCGACATGTTAGATTGGGTTTGGCTAGCTTATATTATGTTATTGATGTATATAAAGGTCCCACGGAGACGTAGAGGCCAACTCGCCAGGAATGTTGTCAAATATTACCGCCGAGATTTTAGGTTGGTTTAGGATAGGTTATATTACGTTATTGATGTATATAAAGGTCCCACGGAGACGGAGGAGCCAACTCGCCAGGAATGTTGTCAAATGTTACCGCCGAGATGATAGGTTAGGTTAGGTTAGGTTATATTTCGTTATTTATGTATATAAAGGTCCCACGGAGACGGAGAAGCCAACTCGCCAGGAATGTTGTCAAATATTACCGCCGAGATGTTAGGTTGGGTTATGTTAGGTTATATTACGTTATTGAAGTATATAAAGGTCCCACGGAGACGTAGAGGCCAACAAGCCAGGTATGTCGTCAAATATTACCGCCGAGATGATAGATTGGGTTAGGCTAGCTTATATTATGTTATTGATGAATATAGAGGTGCCACGGAGACGTAGAGGCCAACAAGCCAGGAATGTGGTCAAATATTACCGCCGAGATGTTAGATTGGGATAGACTGGCTTATATTATGTTATTGATGTATATAAAGGTCCCACGGAGACGGAGAAGCTAACTCGCCAGGAATGTTGTCAAATATTACCGCCGAGATGTTAGGTTGGGTTAGGTTAGGTTACATTACGTTATTGATGTATATAAAGGTCCCACGGTGACGTAGAGGCCAACTCGCCAGGTATGTTTTCAAATATTACCGCCGAGATGTTAGGTTGGGTTAGGTTAGGTTATATTACGTGATTGATGTATATAAAGGTCCCACGGAGACGTAGAGGCCAACAAGCCAGGTATGTCGTCAAATATTACCGCCGAAATGTTAGATTGGTTTAGGTTAGGTTATATAACGTTATTGAAGTATATAAAGGTCCCACGGTGACGTAGAGGCCAATTCGCCAGGAATGTTGTCAAATATTACCGCCGAGATGGTAGGTTGGGTTAGGTTACGTTATATTACGTTATTGATGTATATGAAGGTTAACCGGAGACGTTGAGGCCAACTCGCTAGGAATGATGTCAAATATTACCGCCGAGATATTAGATTGGGTTAGGTTAGGTTATATTACGTTATTGAAGTATATAAAGGTCCCACGGAGACGTAGAGGCCAACAAGCCAGGAATGTGGTCAAATATTACCGCCGAGATGTTAGGTTGGGTTAGGTTAGGTCATATTACGTTATTGATGTATATAAAGGTCCCACGGAGACGTAGAGGCCAACAACACAGGAATGTGGTCAAATATTACCGCCGAGATGTTAGGTTGGGGTAGGTTAGCTTATATTACGTTATTGATGTATATAAATGTCCCACGGAGACGTAGAGGCCAACTCGACAGGAATGTTGTCAAATGTTACCGCCGAGATGTTAGGTTGGGTTAAGTTAGGTTATATTACGTGATTGATGTATATAAAGGTCCCACGGAGACGTAGAGGCGAACAAGCCAGGAATGTGGTCAAATATTACCGCCGAGATGTTAGGTTGGGTTAGGTTAGGTTATGTTACGTTATTGATGTATATAAAGGTCCCACGGAGACGTAGAGGCCAACTCGCCAGGTATGTTTTCAAATATTACCGGCGAGATGATAGATTGGGTTAGGTTAGGTTATATTACGTTATTGATGTATATAAAGGTCCCACGGATACGTAGAGGCCAACAAGCCAGGAATGTTGTCAAATATTACCGCCGAGATTTTAGGTTGGTTTAGGATAGGTTATATTACGTTATTGATGTATATAAATGTCCCACGGAGACGTAGAGGCCAACTCGCCAGTTATGTTTTCAAATATTACCGGCGAGATGTTAGATTGGGTTAGGTTAGGTTATATTACGTTATTGATGTATATAAAGGTCCCACGGAGACGGAGGAGCCAACTCGCCAGAAATGTTGTCAAATGTTACCGCCGAAATGATAGGTTAGGTTAGGTTAGGTTATATTTCGTTATTGATGTATATGAAGGTCCCACGGAGACGTAGAGGCCAACTCGCCAGGTATGTTGTCAAATATTACCGCCGAGATGTTTGGTTGGGTTAGGTTAGGTTATATAACGTTATTGATGTATATGAAGGTCCCACGGAGACGGAGAAGCTAACTCGCCAGGAATGTTGTCAAATATTACCGCCGAAATTTTAGGTTGGTTTAGGATAGGTTATATTACGTTATTGATGTATATAAAGGTCCCACGGAGACGGAGGAGCCAACTCGCCAGGAATGTTGTCAAATGTTACCGCCGAGATGTTAGATTGGGTTAGGTTAGGTTATATTACGTTATTGATGTATATAAATGTCCCACGGAAACGTAGATGCCAACTCGCCAGGAATGTTTTCAAATATTACAGCCGAGATGTTAGGTTGGCTTAGGTTAGGTTATATTACGTTATAGATGTATATAAAGGTCCCACGGAGACGGAGAAGCCAACTCGCCTGGAATGTTGTCAAATATTACCACCGAGATGTTAGGTTGGAGTAGGTTAGGTTATATTACGTTATTGATGTATATAAAGGGTCCCACGGAGACGTAGAGGCCAACAAGACAGGAATGTGGTCAAATATTACCGCCGACATGTTAGATTGGGTTTGGCTAGCTTATATTATGTTATTGATGTATATAAAGGTCCCACGGAGACGTAGAGGCCAACTCGCCAGGAATGTTGTCAAATATTACCGCCGAGATTTTAGGTTGGTTTAGGATAGGTTATATTACGTTATTGATGTATATAAAGGTCCCACGGAGACGGAGGAGCCAACTCGCCAGGAATGTTGTCAAATGTTACCGCCGAGATGATAGGTTAGGTTAGGTTAGGTTATATTTCGTTATTGATGTATATGAATGTCCCACGGAGACGTAGAGGCCAACTCGCCAGGTATGTTGTCAAATATTACCGCCGAGATGTTTGGTTGGGTTAGGTTAGGTTATATAACGTTATTGATGTATATGAAGGTCCCACGGAGACGCAGAGGCCAACTCGCCAGGAATGTTGTCAAATATTACCTCCGAGATGTTAGATTGGGTTAGGTTAGGTTATATTACGTTATTGATGTATATAAATGTCCCACGGAGACGTAGATGCCAACTCGCCAGGAATGTTTTCAAATATTACCGCCGAGATGTTAGTTTGGCTTAGGTTAGGTTATATTACGTTATAGATGTATATAAAGGTCCCACGGAGACGGAGAAGCCAACTCGCCTGGAATGTTGTCAAATATTACCACCGAGATGTTAGGTTGGGGTAGGTTCGGTTATATTACGTTATTGATGTATATAAAGGTCCCACGGAGACGTAGAGGCCAACAAGACAGGAACGTGGTCAAATATTACCGCCGACATGTTAGATTGGGTTAGGCTAGCTTATATTATGTTATTGATGTATATAAAGGTCCCACGGAGACGTAGAGGCTAACAAGACAGGAATGTGGTCAAATATTTCCGCCGAGATGTTAGATTGGGTTAGGCTAGCTTATATTATGTTATTGATGTACATAAAGGTCCCACGGAGACGTAGAGGCCAACTCGCCAGGAATGTTGTCAAATATTACCGCCGAGATTTTAGGTTGGTTTAGGATAGGTTATATTACGTTATTGATGTATATAAAGGTCCCACGGAGACGGAGGAGCCAACTCGCCAGGAATGTTGTCAAATATTACCGCCGAGATGTTAGGTTGGGTTAGGTTAGGTTATATTACGTTATTGGTGTATATAAATGTCCCACGGAGACGTAGAGGCCAACTCGCCAGGTATGTTTTCAAATATTACCGCCGAGATGTTAGGTTGGGGTAGGTTAGCTTATATTACGTTATTGATGTATATAAAGGTCCCACGGAGACGTAGAGGCCAACTCGACAGGAATGTTGTCAAATGTTACCGCCGAGATGTTAGGTTGGGTTAAGTTAGGTTATATTACGCGATTGATGTATATAAAGGTCCCACGGAGACGGAGAAGCCAACTCGCCAGGAATGTTCTCAAATATTACTGCCGAGATGTTAGGTTGGGTTAGGTTAGGTTATATTACGTTATTGAAGTATATAAAGGTCCCACGGAGATGGAGAAGCCAACTCGCCAGGAATGTTGTCAAATAGTACCGCTGAGATGTTAGGTTGGGTTAGGTTAGGTTATATTACGTTATTGATGTATATGAAGGCCCCACGGAGACGGAGAAGCCAACTCGCCAGGAATTTTGTCAAATATTACCGCCGAGATGTTAGGTTGGGTTAGGTTAGGTTATATTACGTTATTGATGTATATAAAGGTCCCACGGAGACGTAGAGGCCAACTCGCCAGGAATGTTGTCAAATATTACCGCCGAGATGATAGGTTGGGTTAGGTTAGGTTATATTACGTTATTGAAGTATATAAAGGTCCCACGGAGACGTAGAGGCCAACAAGCCAGGAATGTGGTCAAATATTACCGCCGAGATGTTAGATTGGGATAGACTAGCTTATATTATGTTATTGATGTATATAAAGGTCCCACGGAGACGGAGAGGCTAACTCGCCAGGAATGTTGTCAAATATTACCGCCGAGATGTTAGGTTGGGTTAGGTTAGGTTATATTACGTTATTGATGTATATAAAGATCCCACGGAGACGTAGAGGCCACCTCGCCAGGTATGTTGTCAAATATTACCGCCGAGATGTTAGGTTGGGTTAGGTTAGGTTATATTACGTTATTGATGTATATAAATGTCCCACGGAGACGTAGAGGCCAACTCGCCAGGTATGTTTTCAAATATTACCGGCGAGATGTTAGATTGGGTTAGGTTAGGTTATATTACGTTGTTGATGTATATAAAGGTCCCACGGAGACGTGGAGGCCAATTCGACAGGAATGTTGTCAAATATTACCGCCGAGATGCTAGATTGGGTTAGGCTAGCTTATATTATGTTATTTATGTATATAAAGGTCCCACGGAGACGGAGAAGCCAACTCGCCAGGAATGTTGTCAAATATTACCGCCGAGATGTTAGGTTGGGTTATGTTAGGTTATATTACGTTATTGAAGTATATAAAGGTCCCACGGAGACGTAGAGGCCAACAAGCCAGGTATGTCGTCAAATATTACCGCCGAGATGATAGATTGGGTTAGGCTAGCTTATATTATGTTATTGATGAATATAGAGGTGCCACGGAGACGTAGAGGCCAACAAGCCAGGAATGTGGTCAAATATTACCGCCGAGATGTTAGATTGGGATAGACTGGCTTATATTATGTTATTGATGTATATAAAGGTCCCACGGAGACGGAGAAGCTAACTCGCCAGGAATGTTGTCAAATATTACCGCCGAGATGTTAGGTTGGGTTAGGTTAGGTTACATTACGTTATTGATGTATATAAAGGTCCCACGGTGACGTAGAGGCCAACTCGCCAGGTATGTTTTCAAATATTACCGCCGAGATGTTAGGTTGGGTTAGGTTAGGTTATATTACGTGATTGATGTATATAAAGGTCCCACGGAGACGTAGAGGCCAACAAGCCAGGTATGTCGTCAAATATTACCGCCGAAATGTTAGATTGGTTTAGGTTAGGTTATATAACGTTATTGAAGTATATAAAGGTCCCACGGTGACGTAGAGGCCAATTCGCCAGGAATGTTGTCAAATATTACCGCCGAGATGGTAGGTTGGGTTAGGTTACGTTATATTACGTTATTGATGTATATGAAGGTTAACCGGAGACGTTGAGGCCAACTCGCTAGGAATGATGTCAAATATTACCGCCGAGATATTAGATTGGGTTAGGTTAGGTTATATTACGTTATTGAAGTATATAAAGGTCCCACGGAGACGTAGAGGCCAACAAGCCAGGAATGTGGTCAAATATTACCGCCGAGATGTTAGGTTGGGTTAGGTTAGGTCATATTACGTTATTGATGTATATAAAGGTCCCACGGAGACGTAGAGGCCAACAACACAGGAATGTGGTCAAATATTACCGCCGAGATGTTAGGTTGGGGTAGGTTAGCTTATATTACGTTATTGATGTATATAAATGTCCCACGGAGACGTAGAGGCCAACTCGACAGGAATGTTGTCAAATGTTACCGCCGAGATGTTAGGTTGGGTTAAGTTAGGTTATATTACGTGATTGATGTATATAAAGGTCCCACGGAGACGTAGAGGCGAACAAGCCAGGAATGTGGTCAAATATTACCGCCGAGATGTTAGGTTGGGTTAGGTTAGGTTATGTTACGTTATTGATGTATATAAAGGTCCCACGGAGACGTAGAGGCCAACTCGCCAGGTATGTTTTCAAATATTACCGGCGAGATGATAGATTGGGTTAGGTTAGGTTATATTACGTTATTGATGTATATAAAGGTCCCACGGATACGTAGAGGCCAACAAGCCAGGAATGTTGTCAAATATTACCGCCGAGATTTTAGGTTGGTTTAGGATAGGTTATATTACGTTATTGATGTATATAAATGTCCCACGGAGACGTAGAGGCCAACTCGCCAGTTATGTTTTCAAATATTACCGGCGAGATGTTAGATTGGGTTAGGTTAGGTTATATTACGTTATTGATGTATATAAAGGTCCCACGGAGACGGAGGAGCCAACTCGCCAGAAATGTTGTCAAATGTTACCGCCGAAATGATAGGTTAGGTTAGGTTAGGTTATATTTCGTTATTGATGTATATGAAGGTCCCACGGAGACGTAGAGGCCAACTCGCCAGGTATGTTGTCAAATATTACCGCCGAGATGTTTGGTTGGGTTAGGTTAGGTTATATAACGTTATTGATGTATATGAAGGTCCCACGGAGACGGAGAAGCTAACTCGCCAGGAATGTTGTCAAATATTACCGCCGAGATTTTAGGTTGGTTTAGGATAGGTTATATTACGTTATTGATGTATATAAAGGTCCCACGGAGACGGAGGAGCCAACTCGCCAGGAATGTTGTCAAATGTTACCGCCGAGATGTTAGATTGGGTTAGGTTAGGTTATATTACGTTATTGATGTATATAAATGTCCCACGGAAACGTAGATGCCAACTCGCCAGGAATGTTTTCAAATATTACAGCCGAGATGTTAGGTTGGCTTAGGTTAGGTTATATTACGTTATAGATGTATATAAAGGTCCCACGGAGACGGAGAAGCCAACTCGCCTGGAATGTTGTCAAATATTACCACCGAGATGTTAGGTTGGAGTAGGTTAGGTTATATTACGTTATTGATGTATATAAAGGGTCCCACGGAGACGTAGAGGCCAACAAGACAGGAATGTGGTCAAATATTACCGCCGACATGTTAGATTGGGTTTGGCTAGCTTATATTATGTTATTGATGTATATAAAGGTCCCACGGAGACGTAGAGGCCAACTCGCCAGGAATGTTGTCAAATATTACCGCCGAGATTTTAGGTTGGTTTAGGATAGGTTATATTACGTTATTGATGTATATAAAGGTCCCACGGAGACGGAGGAGCCAACTCGCCAGGAATGTTGTCAAATGTTACCGCCGAGATGATAGGTTAGGTTAGGTTAGGTTATATTTCGTTATTGATGTATATGAATGTCCCACGGAGACGTAGAGGCCAACTCGCCAGGTATGTTGTCAAATATTACCGCCGAGATGTTTGGTTGGGTTAGGTTAGGTTATATAACGTTATTGATGTATATGAAGGTCCCACGGAGACGCAGAGGCCAACTCGCCAGGAATGTTGTCAAATATTACCTCCGAGATGTTAGATTGGGTTAGGTTAGGTTATATTACGTTATTGATGTATATAAATGTCCCACGGAGACGTAGATGCCAACTCGCCAGGAATGTTTTCAAATATTACCGCCGAGATGTTAGTTTGGCTTAGGTTAGGTTATATTACGTTATAGATGTATATAAAGGTCCCACGGAGACGGAGAAGCCAACTCGCCTGGAATGTTGTCAAATATTACCACCGAGATGTTAGGTTGGGGTAGGTTCGGTTATATTACGTTATTGATGTATATAAAGGTCCCACGGAGACGTAGAGGCCAACAAGACAGGAACGTGGTCAAATATTACCGCCGACATGTTAGATTGGGTTAGGCTAGCTTATATTATGTTATTGATGTATATAAAGGTCCCACGGAGACGTAGAGGCTAACAAGACAGGAATGTGGTCAAATATTTCCGCCGAGATGTTAGATTGGGTTAGGCTAGCTTATATTATGTTATTGATGTACATAAAGGTCCCACGGAGACGTAGAGGCCAACTCGCCAGGAATGTTGTCAAATATTACCGCCGAGATTTTAGGTTGGTTTAGGATAGGTTATATTACGTTATTGATGTATATAAAGGTCCCACGGAGACGGAGGAGCCAACTCGCCAGGAATGTTGTCAAATATTACCGCCGAGATGTTAGGTTGGGTTAGGTTAGGTTATATTACGTTATTGGTGTATATAAATGTCCCACGGAGACGTAGAGGCCAACTCGCCAGGTATGTTTTCAAATATTACCGCCGAGATGTTAGGTTGGGTTAGGTTAGGTTATATTACGTTATTGATGTATATGAAGGCCCCACGGAGACGGAGAAGCCAACTCGCCAGGAATTTTGTCAAATATTACCGCCGAGATGTTAGGTTGGGTTAGGTTAGGTTATATTACGTTATTGATGTATATAAAGGTCCCACGGAGACGTAGAGGCCAACTCGCCAGGAATGTTGTCAAATATTACCGCCGAGATGATAGGTTGGGTTAGGTTAGGTTATATTACGTTATTGAAGTATATAAAGGTCCCACGGAGACGTAGAGGCCAACAAGCCAGGAATGTGGTCAAATATTACCGCCGAGATGTTAGATTGGGATAGACTAGCTTATATTATGTTATTGATGTATATAAAGGTCCCACGGAGACGGAGAGGCTAACTCGCCAGGAATGTTGTCAAATATTACCGCCGAGATGTTAGGTTGGGTTAGGTTAGGTTATATTACGTTATTGATGTATATAAAGATCCCACGGAGACGTAGAGGCCACCTCGCCAGGTATGTTGTCAAATATTACCGCCGAGATGTTAGGTTGGGTTAGGTTAGGTTATATTACGTTATTGATGTATATAAATGTCCCACGGAGACGTAGAGGCCAACTCGCCAGGTATGTTTTCAAATATTACCGGCGAGATGTTAGATTGGGTTAGGTTAGGTTATATTACGTTGTTGATGTATATAAAGGTCCCACGGAGACGTGGAGGCCAATTCGACAGGAATGTTGTCAAATATTACCGCCGAGATGCTAGATTGGGTTAGGCTAGCTTATATTATGTTATTTATGTATATAAAGGTCCCACGGAGACGGAGAAGCCAACTCGCCAGGAATGTTGTCAAATATTACCGCCGAGATGTTAGGTTGGGTTATGTTAGGTTATATTACGTTATTGAAGTATATAAAGGTCCCACGGAGACGTAGAGGCCAACAAGCCAGGTATGTCGTCAAATATTACCGCCGAGATGATAGATTGGGTTAGGCTAGCTTATATTATGTTATTGATGAATATAGAGGTGCCACGGAGACGTAGAGGCCAACAAGCCAGGAATGTGGTCAAATATTACCGCCGAGATGTTAGATTGGGATAGACTGGCTTATATTATGTTATTGATGTATATAAAGGTCCCACGGAGACGGAGAAGCTAACTCGCCAGGAATGTTGTCAAATATTACCGCCGAGATGTTAGGTTGCGTTAGGTTAGGTTACATTACGTTATTGATGTATATAAAGGTCCCACGGTGACGTAGAGGCCAACTCGCCAGGTATGTTTTCAAATATTACCGCCGAGATGTTAGGTTGGGTTAGGTTAGGTTATATTACGTGATTGATGTATATAAAGGTCCCACGGAGACGTAGAGGCCAACAAGCCAGGTATGTCGTCAAATATTACCGCCGAAATGTTAGATTGGTTTAGGTTAGGTTATATAACGTTATTGAAGTATATAAAGGTCCCACGGTGACGTAGAGGCCAATTCGCCAGGAATGTTGTCAAATATTACCGCCGAGATGGTAGGTTGGGTTAGGTTACGTTATATTACGTTATTGATGTATATGAAGGTTAACCGGAGACGTTGAGGCCAACTCGCTAGGAATGATGTCAAATATTACCGCCGAGATATTAGATTGGGTTAGGTTAGGTTATATTACGTTATTGAAGTATATAAAGGTCCCACGGAGACGTAGAGGCCAACAAGCCAGGAATGTGGTCAAATATTACCGCCGAGATGTTAGGTTGGGTTAGGTTAGGTCATATTACGTTATTGATGTATATAAAGGTCCCACGGAGACGTAGAGGCCAACAACACAGGAATGTGGTCAAATATTACCGCCGAGATGTTAGGTTGGGGTAGGTTAGCTTATATTACGTTATTGATGTATATAAATGTCCCACGGAGACGTAGAGGCCAACTCGACAGGAATGTTGTCAAATGTTACCGCCGAGATGTTAGGTTGGGTTAAGTTAGGTTATATTACGTGATTGATGTATATAAAGGTCCCACGGAGACGTAGAGGCGAACAAGCCAGGAATGTGGTCAAATATTACCGCCGAGATGTTAGGTTGGGTTAGGTTAGGTTATGTTACGTTATTGATGTATATAAAGGTCCCACGGAGACGTAGAGGCCAACTCGCCAGGTATGTTTTCAAATATTACCGGCGAGATGATAGATTGGGTTAGGTTAGGTTATATTACGTTATTGATGTATATAAAGGTCCCACGGATACGTAGAGGCCAACAAGCCAGGAATGTTGTCAAATATTACCGCCGAGATTTTAGGTTGGTTTAGGATAGGTTATATTACGTTATTGATGTATATAAATGTCCCACGGAGACGTAGAGGCCAACTCGCCAGTTATGTTTTCAAATATTACCGGCGAGATGTTAGATTGGGTTAGGTTAGGTTATATTACGTTATTGATGTATATAAAGGTCCCACGGAGACGGAGGAGCCAACTCGCCAGAAATGTTGTCAAATGTTACCGCCGAAATGATAGGTTAGGTTAGGTTAGGTTATATTTCGTTATTGATGTATATGAAGGTCCCACGGAGACGTAGAGGCCAACTCGCCAGGTATGTTGACAAATATTACCGCCGAGATGTTTGGTTGGGTTAGGTTAGGTTATATAACGTTATTGATGTATATGAAGGTCCCACGGAGACGGAGAAGCTAACTCGCCAGGAATGTTGTCAAATATTACCGCCGAGATTTTAGGTTGGTTTAGGATAGGTTATATTACGTTATTGATGTATATAAAGGTCCCACGGAGACGGAGGAGCCAACTCGCCAGGAATGTTGTCAAATGTTACCGCCGAGATGTTAGATTGGGTTAGGTTAGGTTATATTACGTTATTGATGTATATAAATGTCCCACGGAAACGTAGATGCCAACTCGCCAGGAATGTTTTCAAATATTACAGCCGAGATGTTAGGTTGGCTTAGGTTAGGTTATATTACGTTATAGATGTATATAAAGGTCCCACGGAGACGGAGAAGCCAACTCGCCTGGAATGTTGTCAAATATTACCACCGAGATGTTAGGTTGGAGTAGGTTAGGTTATATTACGTTATTGATGTATATAAAGGGTCCCACGGAGACGTAGAGGCCAACAAGACAGGAATGTGGTCAAATATTACCGCCGACATGTTAGATTGGGTTTGGCTAGCTTATATTATGTTATTGATGTATATAAAGGTCCCACGGAGACGTAGAGGCCAACTCGCCAGGAATGTTGTCAAATATTACCGCCGAGATGTTTGGTTGGTTTAGGATAGGTTATATTACGTTATTGATGTATATAAAGGTCCCACGGAGACGGAGGAGCCAACTCGCCAGGAATGTTGTCAAATGTTACCGCCGAGATGATAGGTTAGGTTAGGTTAGGTTATATTTCGTTATTGATGTATATGAATGTCCCACGGAGACGTAGAGGCCAACTCGCCAGGTATGTTGTCAAATATTACCGCCGAGATGTTTGGTTGGGTTAGGTTAGGTTATATAACGTTATTGATGTATATGAAGGTCCCACGGAGACGCAGAGGCCAACTCGCCAGGAATGTTGTCAAATATTACCTCCGAGATGTTAGATTGGGTTAGGTTAGGTTATATTACGTTATTGATGTATATAAATGTCCCACGGAGACGTAGATGCCAACTCGCCAGGAATGTTTTCAAATATTACCGCCGAGATGTTAGTTTGGCTTAGGTTAGGTTATATTACGTTATAGATGTATATAAAGGTCCCACGGAGACGGAGAAGCCAACTCGCCTGGAATGTTGTCAAATATTACCACCGAGATGTTAGGTTGGGGTAGGTTCGGTTATATTACGTTATTGATGTATATAAAGGTCCCACGGAGACGTAGAGGCCAACAAGACAGGAACGTGGTCAAATATTACCGCCGACATGTTAGATTGGGTTAGGCTAGCTTATATTATGTTATTGATGTATATAAAGGTCCCACGGAGACGTAGAGGCTAACAAGACAGGAATGTGGTCAAATATTTCCGCCGAGATGTTAGATTGGGTTAGGCTAGCTTATATTATGTTATTGATGTACATAAAGGTCCCACGGAGACGTAGAGGCCAACTCGCCAGGAATGTTGTCAAATATTACCGCCGAGATTTTAGGTTGGTTTAGGATAGGTTATATTACGTTATTGATGTATATAAAGGTCCCACGGAGACGGAGGAGCCAACTCGCCAGGAATGTTGTCAAATGTTACCGCCGAGATGTTAGATTGGGTTAGGTTAGGTTACATTACGTTATTGATGTATATAAATGTCCCACGGAGACGGAGAAGCCAACTCGTCAGGAATGTTGTCAAATATTACCGCCGAGATTTTAGGTTGGTTTAGGATAGGTTATATTACGTTATTGATGTATATAAAGGTCCCACGGAGACGGAGGATCCAACTCGCCAGGAATGTTGTCAAATGTTACCGCCGAGATGTTAGATTGGGTTAGGTTAGGTTATATTACGTTATTGATGTATATAAATGTCCCACGGAGACGGAGAAGCCAACTCGCCAGGAATGTTGTCAAATATTACCGCCGAGATGTTTGGTTGGGTTAGGTTAGGTTATATAACGTTATTGATGTATATGAAGATCCCACGGAGACGCAGAGGCCAACTCGCCAGGAATGTTGTCAAATATTACCGCCGAGATGTTAGATTGGGTTAGGTTAGGTTATATTACGTTATTGATTTATATAAATGTCCCACGGAGACGTAGATGCCAACTCGCCAGGAATGTTTTCAAATATTACCGCCGAGATGTTAGGTTGGCTTAGGTTAGGTTATATTACGTTATTGATGTATATAAAGGTCCCACGGAGACGGAGGATCCAACTCGCCAGGAATGTTGTCAAATGTTACCGCCGAGATGTTAGATTGGGTTAGGTTAGGTTACATTACGTTATTGATGTATATAAATGTCCCACGGAGACGGAGAAGCCAACTCGCCAGGAATGTTGTCAAATATTACCGCCGAGATTTTAGGTTGGTTTAGGATAGGTTATATAACGTTATTGATGTATATGAAGATCCCACGGAGACGCAGAGGCCAACTCGCCAGGAATGTTGTCAAATATTACCGCCGAGATGTTAGATTGGGTTAGGTTAGGTTATATTACGTTATTGATGTATATAAATGTCCCACGGAGACGTAGATGCCAACTCGCCAGGAATGTTTTCAAATATTACCGCCGAGATGTTAGGTTGGCTTAGGTTAGGTTATATTACGTTATAGATGTATATAAAGGTCCCACGGAGACGGAGAAGCCAACTCGCCAGGAATGTTGTCAAATATTACCACCGAGAAGTTAGGTTGGGGTAGGTTAGGTTATATTACGTTATTGATGTATATAAAGGTCCCACGGAGACGTAGAGGCCAACAAGACAGGAATGTGGTCAAATATTACCGCCAACATGTTAGATTGGGTTAGGCTAGCTTATATTATGTTATTGATGTATATAAAGGTCCCACGGAGACGTAGAGGCCAACAAGACAGGAATGTGGTCAAATATTACCGCCGAGATTTTAGGTTGGTTTAGGATAGGTTATATAACGTTATTGATGTATATGAAGATCCCACAGAGACGCAGAGGCCAACTCGCCAGGAATGTTGTCAAATATTACCACCGAGAAGTTAGGTTGGGTTAGGTTAGGTTATATTACGTTATAGATGTATATAAAGGTCCCATGGAAACGGAGAAGCCAACTCGCCTGGAATGTTGTCAAATATTATCACCGAGATGTTAGGTTGGGGTAGGTTAGGTTATATTACGTTATTGATGTATATAAAGGTCCCACGGAAACGTAGAGGCCAACAAGCCAGGTATGTCGTCAAATATTACCGCCGAGATGATAGATTGGGTTAGGCTAGCTTATATTATGTTATTGATGAATATAAAGGTCCCACGGAGACGTAGAGGCCAACAAGCCAGGAATGTGGTCAAATATTACCGCCGAGATGTTAGATTGGGATAGACTAGCTTATATTATGTTATTGATGTATATAAAGGTCCCACGGAGACGGAGAAGCTAACTCGCCAGGAATGTTGTCAAATATTACCGCCGAGATGTTAGGTTGGGTTAGGTTAGGTTACATTACGTTATTGATGTATATAAAGGTCCCACGGAGACGTAGAGGCCAACTCGCCAGGAATGTTGTCAAATGTTACCGCCGAGATGATAGGTTAGGTTAGGTTAGGTTATATTTCGTTATTGATGTATATGAAGGTCCCACGGAGACGTAGAGGCCAACTCGGCAGGTATGCTGTCAAATATTACCGCCGAGATGTTTGGTTGGGTTAGGTTAGGTTATATAACGTTATTGATGTATATGAAGGTCCCACGGAGACGCAGAGGCCAACTCGCCAGGAATGTTGTCAAATATTACCGCCGAGATGTTAGATTGGGTTAGGTTAGGTTATATTACGTTATTGATGTATATAAATGTCCCACGGAGACGTAGATGCCAACTCGCCAGGAATGTTTTCAAATATTACCGCCGAGATGTTAGTTTGGCTTAGGTTAGGTTATATTACGTTATAGATGTATATAAAGGTCCCACGGAGACGGAGAAGCCAACTCGCCTGGAATGTTGTCAAATATTACCACCGAGATGTTAGGTTGGGGTAGGTTCGGTTATATTACGTTATTGATGTATATAAAGGTCCCACGGAGACGTAGAGGCCAACAAGACAGGAACGTGGTCAAATATTACCGCCGACATGTTAGATTGGGTTAGGCTAGCTTATATTATGTTATTGATGTATATAAAGGTCCCACGGAGACGTAGAGGCTAACAAGACAGGAATGTGGTCAAATATTTCCGCCGAGATGTTAGATTGGGTTAGGCTAGCTTATATTATGTTATTGATGTACATAAAGGTCCCACGGAGACGTAGAGGCCAACTCGCCAGGAATGTTGTCAAATATTACCGCCGAGATTTTAGGTTGGTTTAGGATAGGTTATATTACGTTATTGATGTATATAAAGGTCCCACGGAGACGGAGGAGCTAACTCGCCAGGAATGTTGTCAAATGTTACCGCCGAGATGTTAGATTGGGTTAGGTTAGGTTATATTACGTTATTGATGTATATAAATGTCCCACGGAGACGGAGAAGCCAACTCGCCAGGAATGTTGTCAAATATTACCGCCGAGATTTTAGGTTGGTTTAGGATAGGTTATATTACGTTATTGATGTATATAAAGGTCCCACGGAGACGGAGGATCCAACTCGCCAGGAATGTTGTCAAATGTTACCGCCGAGATCTTAGATTGGGTTAGGTTAGGTTATATTACGTTATTGATGTATATAAATGTCCCACGGAGACGGAGAAGCCAACTCGCCAGGAATGTTGTCAAATATTACCGCCGAGATGTTTGGTTGGGTTAGGTTAGGTTATATAACGTTATTGATGTATATGAAGATCCCACGGAGACGCAGAGGCCAACTCGCCAGGAATGTTGTCAAATATTACCGCCGAGATGTTAGATTTGGTTAGGTTAGGTTATATTACGTTATTGATGTATATAAATGTCCCACGGAGACGTAGATGCCAACTCGCCAGGAATGTTTTCAAATATTACCGCCGAGATGTTAGGTTGGCTTAGGTTAGGTTATATTACGTTATAGATGTATATAAAGGTCCCACGGAGACGGAGAAGCCAACTCGCCTGGAATGTTGTCAAATATTACCACCGAGAAGTTAGGTTGGGGTAGGTTAGGTTATATTACGTTATTGATGTATATAAAGGTCCCACGGAGACGTAGAGGCCAACAAGACAGGAATGTGGTCAAATATTACCGCCGACATGTTAGATTGGGTTAGGCTAGCTTATATTATGTTATTGATGTATATAAAGGTCCCACGGAGACGTAGAGGCCAACAAGACAGGAATGTGGTCAAATATTACCGCCGAGATGTTAGATTGGGTTAGGCTAGCTTATATTATGTTATTGATGTACATAAAGGTCCCACGGAGACGTAGAGGCCAACTCGCCAGGAATGTTGTCAAATATTACCGCCGAGATTTTAGGTTGGTTTAGGATAGGTTATATTACGTTATTGATGTATATAAAGGTCCCACGGAGACGGAGGAGCCAACTCGCCAGGAATGTTGTCAAATGTTACCGCCGAGGTGTTAGGTTGGGTTAGGTTAGGTTATATTACGTTATTGATGTATATAAATGTCCCACGGAGACGGAGAAGCCAACTCGCCAGGAATGTTGTCAAATATTACCGCCGAGATTTTAGGTTGGTTTAGGATAGGTTATATTACGTTATTGATGTATATAAAGGTCCCACGGAGACGGAGGATCCAACTCGCCAGGAATGTTGTCAAATGTTACCGCCGAGATCTTAGATTGGGTTAGGTTAGGTTATATTACGTTATTGATGTATATAAATGTCCCACGGAGACGGAGAAGCCAACTCGCCAGGAATGTTGTCAAATATTACCGCCGAGATGTTTGGTTGGGTTAGGTTAGGTTATATAACGTTATTGATGTATATGAAGATCCCACGGAGACGCAGAGGCCAACTCGCCAGGAATGTTGTCAAATATTACCGCCGAGATGTTAGATTTGGTTAGGTTAGGTTATATTACGTTATTGATGTATATAAATGTCCCACGGAGACGTAGATGCCAACTCGCCAGGAATGTTTTCAAATATTACCGCCGAGATGTTAGGTTGGCTTAGGTTAGGTTATATTACGTTATAGATGTATATAAAGGTCCCACGGAGACGGAGAAGCCAACTCGCCTGGAATGTTGTCAAATATTACCACCGAGAAGTTAGGTTGGGGTAGGTTAGGTTATATTACGTTATTGATGTATATAAAGGTCCCACGGAGACGTAGAGGCCAACAAGACAGGAATGTGGTCAAATATTACCGCCGACATGTTAGATTGGGTTAGGCTAGCTTATATTATGTTATTGATGTATATAAAGGTCCCACGGAGACGTAGAGGCCAACAAGACAGGAATGTGGTCAAATATTACCGCCGAGATGTTAGATTGGGTTAGGCTAGCTTATATTATGTTATTGATGTACATAAAGGTCCCACGGAGACGTAGAGGCCAACTCGCCAGGAATGTTGTCAAATATTACCGCCGAGATTTTAGGTTGGTTTAGGATAGGTTATATTACGTTATTGATGTATATAAAGGTCCCACGGAGACGGAGGAGCCAACTCGCCAGGAATGTTGTCAAATGTTACCGCCGAGGTGTTAGGTTGGGTTAGGTTAGGTTATATTACGTTATAGATGTATATAAAGGTCCCATGGAAACGGAGAAGCCAACTCGCCTGGAATGTTGTCAAATATTATCACCGAGATGTTAGGTTGGGGTAGGTTAGGTTATATTACGTTATTGATGTATATAAAGGTCCCACGGAAACGTAGAGGCCAACAAGCCAGGTATGTCGTCAAATATTACCGCCGAGATGATAGATTGGGTTAGGCTAGCTTATATTATGTTATTGATGAATATAAAGGTCCCACGGAGACGTAGAGGCCAACAAGCCAGGAATGTGGTCAAATATTACCGCCGAGATGTTAGATTGGGATAGACTAGCTTATATTATGTTATTGATGTATATAAAGGTCCCACGGAGACGGAGAAGCTAACTCGCCAGGAATGTTGTCAAATATTACCGCCGAGATGTTAGGTTGGGTTAGGTTAGGTTACATTACGTTATTGATGTATATAAAGGTCCCACGGAGACGTAGAGGCCAACTCGCCAGGAATGTTGTCAAATGTTACCGCCGAGATGATAGGTTAGGTTAGGTTAGGTTATATTTCGTTATTGATGTATATGAAGGTCCCACGGAGACGTAGAGGCCAACTCGGCAGGTATGCTGTCAAATATTACCGCCGAGATGTTTGGTTGGGTTAGGTTAGGTTATATAACGTTATTGATGTATATGAAGGTCCCACGGAGACGCAGAGGCCAACTCGCCAGGAATGTTGTCAAATATTACCGCCGAGATGTTAGATTGGGTTAGGTTAGGTTATATTACGTTATTGATGTATATAAATGTCCCACGGAGACGTAGATGCCAACTCGCCAAGAATGTTTTCAAATATTATCGCCGAGATGTTAGTTTGGCTTAGGTTAGGTTATATTACGTTATAGATGTATATAAAGGTCCCACGGAGACGGAGAAGCTAACTCGCCTGGAATGTTGTCAAATATTACCACCGAGATGTTAGGTTGGGGTAGGTTCGGTTATATTACGTTATTGATGTATATAAAAGTCCCACGGAGACGTAGAGGCCAACAAGACAGGAATGTGGTCAAATATTACCGCCGACATGTTAGATTGCGTTAGGCTAGCGTATATTATGTTATTGATGTATATAAAGGTCCCACGGAGACGTAGAGGCCAACAAGACAGGAATGTGGTCAAATATTTCCGCCGAGATGTTAGATTGGGTTAGGCTAGCTTATATTATGTTATTGATGTACATAAAGGTCCCACGGAGACGTAGAGGCCAACTCGCCAGGAATGTTGTCAAATATTACCGCCGAGATTTTAGGTTGGTTTAGGATAGGTTATATTACGTTATTGATGTATATAAAGGTCCCACGGAGACGGAGGAGCCAACTCGCCAGGAATGTTGTCAAATGTTACCGCCGAGATGTTAGATTGGGTTAGGTTAGGTTATATTACGTTATTGATGTATATAAATGTCCCACGGAGACGGAGAAGCCAACTCGCCAGGAATGTTGTCAAATATTACCGCCGAGATTTTAGGTTGGTTTAGGATAGGTTATATTACGTTATTGATGTATATAAAGGTCCCACGGAGACGGAGGAGCCAACTCGCCAGGAATGTTGTCAAATGTTACCGCCGAGATGTTAGATTGGGTTAGGTTAGGTTATATTACGTTATTGATGTATATAAATGTCCCACGGAGACGGAGAAGCCAACTCGCCAGGAATGTTTTCAAATATTACCGCCGAGATGTAAGGTTGGCTTAGGTTAGGTTATATTACGTTATAGATGTATATAAAGGTCCCACGGAGACGGAGAAGCCAACTCGCCTGGAATGTTGTCAAATATTACCACCGAGAAGTTAGGTTGGGGTAGGTTAGGTTATATTACGTTATTGATGTATATAAAGGTCCCACGGAGACGTAGAGGCCAAAAAGACAGGAATGTGGTCAAATATTACCGCCGACATGTTAGATTGGCTTAGGCTAGCTTATATTATGTTATTGATGTATATAAAGGTCCCACGGAGACGTAGAGGCCAACAAGACAGGAATGTGGTCAAATATTACCGCCGAGATGTTAGATTGGGTTAGGCTAGCTTATATTATGTTATTGATGTACATAAAGGTCCCACGGAGACGTAGAGGCCAACTCGCCAGGAATGTTGTCAAATATTACCGCCGAGATTTTAGGTTGGTTTAGGATAGGTTATATTACGTTATTGATGTATATAAAGGTCCCACGGAGACGGAGGAGCCAACTCGCCAGGAATGTTGTCAAATATTACCGCCGAGATTTTAGGTTGGTTTAGGATAGGTTATATTACGTTATTGATGTATATAAAAGTCCCACGGAGACGGAGGAGCCAACTCGCCAGGAATGTTGTCAAATGTTACCGCCGAGGTGTTAGGTTGGGTTAGGTTAGGTTATATTACGTTATAGATGTATATAAAGGTCCCATGGAAACGGAGAAGCCAACTCGCCTGGAATGTTGTCAAATATTATCACCGAGATGTTAGGTTGGGGTAGGTTAGGTTATATTACGTTATTGATGTATATAAAGGTCCCACGGAAACGTAGAGGCCAACAAGCCAGGTATGTCGTCAAATATTACCGCCGAGATGATAGATTGGGTTAGGCTAGCTTATATTATGTTATTGATGAATATAAAGGTCCCACGGAGACGTAGAGGCCAACAAGACAGGAATGTGGTCAAATATTACCGCCGAGATGTTAGATTGGGTTAGGCTAGCTTATATTATGTTATTGATGTATATAAAGGTCCCACGGAGACGGAGAAGCTAACTCGCCAGGAATGTTGTCAAATATTACCACCGAGATGTTAGGTTGGGTTAGGTTAGGTTACATTACGTTATTGATGTATATAAAGGTCCCACGGAGACGTAGAGGCCAACTCGCCAGGAATGTTGTCAAATGTTACCGCCGAGATGATAGGTTAGGTTAGGTTAGGTTATATTTCGTTATTGATGTATATGAAGGTCCCACGGAGACGTAGAGGCCAACTCGCCAGGTATGCTGTCAAATATTACCGCCGAGATGTTTGGTTGGGTTAGGTTAGGTTATATAACGTTATTGATGTATATGAAGGTCCCACGGAGACGCAGAGGCCAACTCGCCAGGAATATTGTCAAATATTACCGCCGAGATGTTAGATTGGGTTAGGTTAGGTTATATTACGTTATTGATGTATATAAATGTCCCACGGAGACGTAGATGCCAACTCGCCAAGAATGTTTTCAAATATTATCGCCGAGATGTTAGTTTGGCTTAGGTTAGGTTATATTACGTTATAGATGTATATAAAGGTCCCACGGAGACGGAGAAGCTAACTCGCCTGGAATGTTGTCAAATATTACCACCGAGATGTTAGGTTGGGGTAGGTTCGGTTATATTACGTTATTGATGTATATAAAGGTCCCACGGAGACGTAGAGGCCAACAAGACAGGAATGTGGTCAAATATTACCGCCGACATGTTAGATTGCGTTAGGCTAGCTTATATTATGTTATTGATGTATATAAAGGTCCCACGGAGACGTAGAGGCCAACAAGACAGGAATGTGGTCAAATATTTCCGCCGAGATGTTAGATTGGGTTAGGCTAGCTTATATTATGTTATTGATGTACATAAAGGTCCCACGGAGACGTAGAGGCCAACTCGCCAGGAATGTTGTCAAATATTACCGCCGAGATTTTAGGTTGGTTTAGGATAGGTTATATTACGTTATTGATGTATATAAAGGTCCCACGGAGACGGAGGAGCCAACTCGCCAGGAATGTTGTCAAATGTTACCGCCGAGATGTTAGATTGGGTTAGGTTAGGTTATATTACGTTATTGATGTATATAAATGTCCCGCGGAGACGGAGAAGCCAACTCGCCAGGAATGTTGTCAAATATTACCGCCGAGATTTTAGGTTGGTTTAGGATAGGTTATATTACGTTATTGATGTATATAAAGGTCCCACGGAGACGGAGGAGCCAACTCGCCAGGAATGTTGTCAAATGTTACCGCCGAGATGTTAGATTGGGTTAGGTTAGGTTATATTACGTTATTGATGTATATAAATGTCCCACGGAGACGGAGAAGCCAACTCGCCAGGAATGTTTTCAAATATTACCGCCGAGATGTAAGGTTGGCTTAGGTTAGGTTATATTACGTTATAGATGTATATAAAGGTCCCACGGAGACGGAGAAGCCAACTCGCCTGGAATGTTGTCAAATATTACCACCGAGAAGTTAGGTTGGGGTAGGTTAGGTTATATTACGTTATTGATGTATATAAAGGTCCCACGGAGACGTAGAGGCCAACAAGACAGGAATGTGGTCAAATATTACCGCCGACATGTTAGATTGGCTTAGGCTAGCTTATATTATGTTATTGATGTATATAATGGTCCCACGGAGACGTAGAGGCCAACAAGACAGGAATGTGGTCAAATATTACCGCCGAGATGTTAGATTGGGTTAGGCTAGCTTATATTATGTTATTGATGTACATAAAGGTCCCACGGAGACGTAGAGGCCAACTCGCCAGGAATGTTGTCAAATATTACCGCCGAGATTTTAGGTTGGTTTAGGATAGGTTATATTACGTTATTGATGTATATAAAGGTCCCACGGAGACGGAGGAGCCAACTCGCCAGGAATGTTGTCAAATGTTACCGCTGAGGTGTTAGGTTGGGTTAGGTTAGGTTATATTACGTTATAGATGTATATAAAGGTCCCATGGAAACGGAGAAGCCAACTCGCCTGGAATGTTGTCAAATATTATCACCGAGATGTTAGGTTGGGGTAGGTTAGGTTATATTACGTTATTGATGTATATAAAGGTCCCACGGAAACGTAGAGGCCAACAAGCCAGGTATGTCGTCAAATATTACCGCCGAGATGATAGATTGGGTTAGGCTAGCTTATATTATGTTATTGATGAATATAAAGGTCCCACGGAGACGTAGAGGCCAACAAGCCAGGAATGTGGTCAAATATTACCGCCGAGATGTTAGATTGGGATAGACTAGCTTATATTATGTTATTGATGTATATAAAGGTCCCACGGAGACGGAGAAGCTAACTCGCCAGGAATGTTGTCAAATATTACCGCCGAGATGTTAGGTTGGGTTAGGTTAGGTTACATTACGTTATTTATGTATATAAAGGTCCCACGGAGACGTAGAGGCCAACTCGCCAGGAATGTTGTCAAATATTACCGCCGAGATGTTAGATTGGGTTAGATTAGGTTATATTACGTTATTGATGTATATAAATGTCCCACGGAGACGTAGCTGCCAACTCGCCAGGAATGTTTTCAAATATTACAGCCGAGATGTTAGGTTGGCTTAGGTTAGGTTATATTACGTTATAGATGTATATAAAGGTCCCACGGAGACGGAGAAGCCAACTCGCCTGGAATGTTGTCAAATATTACCACCGAGATGTTAGGTTGGAGTAGGTTAGGTTATATTACGTTATTGATGTATATAAAGGTCCCACGGAGACGTAGAGGCCAACAAGACAGGAATGTGGTCAAATATTACCGCCGACATGTTAGATTGGGTTAGGCTAGCTTATATTATGTTATTGATGTATATAAAGGTCCCACGGAGACGTAGAGGCCAACTCGCCAGGAATGTTGTCAAATATTACCGCCGAGATTTTAGGTTGGTTTAGGATAGGTTATATTACGTTATTGATGTATATAAATGTCCCACGGAGACGTAGATGCCAACTCGCCAGGAATGTTTTCAAATATTACCGCCGAGATGTTAGTTTGGCTTAGGTTAGGTTATATTACGTTATAGATGTATATAAAGGTCCCACGGAGACGTAGAGGCCAACTCGCCAGGAATGTTGTCAAATATTACCGCCGAGATTTTAGGTTGGTTTAGGTTAGGTTATATTACGTGATTGAAGTATATAAAGGTCCCACGGAGACGTAGAGGCCAACAAGCCAGGAATGTGGTCAAATATTACCGCCGAGATGTTAGGTTGGGTTAGGTTAGGTTATATTACGTTATTGATGTATATAAATGTCCCACGGAGACGGAGAAGCCAACTCGCCAGGAATGTTGTCAAATATTACCGCCGAGATTTTAGGTTGGTTTAGGATAGGTTATATTACGTTATTGATGTATATAAAGGTCCCACGGAGACGGAGGAGCCAACTCGCCAGGAATGTTGTCAAATGTTACCGCCGAGATGTTAGATTGGGTTAGGTTAGGTTATATTACGTTATTGATGTATATAAATGTCCCACGGAGACGGAGAAGCCAACTCGCCAGGAATGTTTTCAAATATTACCGCCGAGATGTTAGGTTGGCTTAGGTTAGGTTATATTACGTTATAGATGTATATAAAGGTCCCACGGAGACGGAGAAGCCAACTCGCCTGGAATGTTGTCAAATATTACCACCGAGAAGTTAGGTTGGGGTAGGTTAGGTTATATTACGTTATTGATGTATATAAAGGTCCCACGGAGACGTAGAGGCCAACAAGACAGGAATGTGGTCAAATATTACCGCCGACATGTTAGATTGGGTTAGGCTAGCTTATATTATGTTATTGATGTATATAAAGGTCCCACGGAGACGTAGAGGCCAACAAGACAGGAATGTGGTCAAATATTACCGCCGAGATGTTAGATTGGGTTAGGCTAGCTTATATTATGTTATTGATGTACATAAAGGTCCCACGGAGACGTAGAGGCCAACTCGCCAGGAATGTTGTCAAATATTACCGCCGAGATTTTAGGTTGGTTTAGGATAGGTTATATTACGTTATTGATGTATATAAAGGTCCCACGGAGACGGAGGAGCCAACTCGCCAGGAATGTTGTCAAATGTTACCGCCGAGGTGTTAGGTTGGGTTAGGTTAGGTTATATTACGTTATTGAAGTATATAAAGGTCCCACGGAGATGGAGAAGCCAACTCGCCAGGAATGTTGTCAAATAGTACCGCTGAGATGTTAGGTTGGGTTAGGTTAGGTTATATTACGTTATTGATGTATATAAATGTCCCACGGAGACGTAGAGGCCAACAAGCCAGGAATGTGGTAAAATATTATCGCCGAGATGTTAGGTTGGGTTAGGTTAGGTTATATTACGTTATAGATGTATATAAAGGTCCCACGGAGACGTAGAGGCCAACTCGCCAGGAATGTTGTCAAATATTACCGCCGAGATGATAGGTTGGGTTAGGTTAGGTTATATTACGTTATTGATGTATATAAAGGTCCCACGGAGACGGAGGAGCCAACTCGCCAGGAATGTTGTCAAATGTTACCGCCGAGATGATAGGTTAGGTTAGGTTAGGTTATATTTCGTTATTGATGTATATGAATGTCCCACGGAGACGTAGAGGCCAACTCGCCAGGTATGTTGTCAAATATTACCGCCGAGATGTTTGGTTGGGTTAGGTTAGGTTATATAACGTTATTGATGTATATGAAGGTCCCACGGAGACGCAGAGGCCAACTCGCCAGGAATGTTGTCAAATATTACCGCCGAGATGTTAGATTGGGTTAGGTTAGGTTATATTACGTTATTGATGTATATAAATGTCCCACGGAGACGTAGATGCCAACTCGCCAGGAATGTTTTCAAATATTACCGCCGAGATGTTAGTTTGGCTTAGGTTAGGTTATATTACGTTATAGATGTATATAAAGGTCCCACCGAGACGGAGAAGCCAACTCGCCTGGAATGTTGTCAAATATTACCACCGAGATGTTAGGTTGGGGTAGGTTCGGTTATATTACGTTATTGATGTATATAAAGGTCCCACGGAGACGTAGAGGCCAACAAGACAGGAACGTGGTCAAATATTACCGCCGACATGTTAGATTGGGTTAGGCTAGCTTATATTATGTTATTGATGTATATAAAGGTCCCACGGAGACGTAGAGGCTAACAAGACAGGAATGTGGTCAAATATTTCCGCCGAGATGTTAGATTGGGTTAGGCTAGCTTATATTATGTTATTGATGTACATAAAGGTCCCACGGAGACGTAGAGGCCAACTCGCCAGGAATGTTGTCAAATATTACCGCCGAGGTTTTAGGTTGGTTTAGGATAGGTTATATTACGTTATTGATGTATATAAAGGTCCCACGGAGACGGAGGAGCCAACTCGCCAGGAATGTTGTCAAATGTTACCGCCGAGATGTTAGATTGGGTTAGGTTAGGTTATATTACGTTATTGATGTATATAAATGTCCCACGGAGACGGAGAAGCCAACTCGCCAGGAATGTTGTCAAATATTACCGCCGAGATTTTAGGTTGGTTTAGGATAGGTTATATTACGTTATTGATGTATATAAAGGTCCCACGGAGACGGAGGAGCCAACTCGCCAGGAATGTTGTCAAATGTTACCGCCGAGATGTTAGATTGGGTAAGGTTAGGTTATATTACGTTATTGATGTATATAAATGTCCCACGGAGACGGAGAAGCCAACTCGCCAGGAATGTGGTCAAATATTACCGCCGAGATGTTAGATTGGGATAGACTAGCTTATATTATGTTATTGATGTATATAAAGGTCCCACGGAGACGGAGAAGCTAACTCGCCAGGAATGTTGTCAAATATTACCGCCGAGATGTTAGGTTGGGTTAGGTTAGGTTACATTACGCTATTTATGTATATAAAGGTCCCACGGAGACGTAGAGGCCAACTCGCCAGGAATGTTGTCAAATATTACCGCCGAGATGTTAGATTGGGTTAGATTAGGTTATATTACGTTATTGATGTATATAAATGTCCCACGGAGACGTAGATGCCAACTCGCCAGGAATGTTTTCAAATATTACAGCCGAGATGTTAGGTTGGCTTAGGTTAGGTTATATTACGTTATAGATGTATATAAAGGTCCCACGGAGACGGAGAAGCCAACTCGCCTGGAATGTTGTCAAATATTACCACCGAGATGTTAGGTTGGAGTAGGTTAGGTTATATTACGTTATTGATGTATATAAAGGTCCCACGGAGACGTAGAGGCCAACAAGACAGGAATGTGGTCAAATATTACCGCCGACATGTTAGATTGGGTTAGGCTAGCTTATATTATGTTATTGATGTATATAAAGGTCCCACGGAGACGTAGAGGCCAACTCGCCAGGAATGTTGTCAAATATTACCGCCGAGATTTTAGGTTGGTTTAGGATAGGTTATATTACGTTATTGATGTATATAAATGTCCCACGGAGACGTAGATGCCAACTCGCCAGGAATGTTTTCAAATATTACCGCCAAGATGTTAGTTTGGCTTAGGTTAGGTTATATTACGTTATAGATGTATATAAAGGTCCCACGGAGACGTAGAGGCCAACTCGCCAGGAATGTTGTCAAATATTACCGCCGAGATTTTAGGTTGGTTTAGGTTAGGTTATATTACGTTATTGAAGTATATAAAGGTCCCACGGAGACGTAGAGGCCAACAAGCCAGGAATGTGGTCAAATATTACCGCCGAGATGTTAGGTTGGGTTAGGTTAGGTTATATTACGTTATTGATGTATATAAAGGTCCCACGGAGACGGAGGAGCCAACTCGCCAGGAATGTTGTCAAATGTTACCGCCGAGATGTTAGATTGGGTTAGGTTAGGTTATATTACGTTATTGATGTATATAAATGTCCCACGGAGACGGAGAAGCCAACTCGCCAGGAATGTTGTCAAATATTACCGCCGAGATTTTAGGTTGGTTTAGGATAGGTTATATTACGTTATTGATGTATATAAAGGTCCCACGGAGACGGAGGAACCAACTCGCCAGGAATGTTGTCAAATGTTACCGCCGAGATGTTAGATTGGGTTAGGTTAGGTTATATTACGTTATTGATGTATATAAATGTCCCACGGAGACGGAGAAGCCAACTCGCCAGGAATGTTTTCAAATATTACCGCCGAGATGTTAGGTTGGCTTAGGTTAGGTTATATTACGTTATAGATGTATATAAAGGTCCCACGGAGACGGAGAAGCCAACTCGCCTGGAATGTTGTCAAATGTTACCGCCGAGGTGTTAGGTTGGGTTAGGTTAGGTTATATTACGTTATAGATGTATATAAAGGTCCCATGGAAACGGAGAAGCCAACTCGCCTGGAATGTTGTCAAATATTATCACCGAGATGTTAGGTTGGGGTAGGTTAGGTTATATTACGTTATTGATGTATATAAAGGTCCCACGGAAACGTAGAGGCCAACAAGCCAGGTATGTCGTCAAATATTACCGCCGAGATGATAGATTGGGTTAGGCTAGCTTATATTATGTTATTGATGAATATAAAGGTCCCACGGAGACGTAGAGGCCAACAAGCCAGGAATGTGGTCAAATATTACGGCCGAGATGTTAGATTGGGATAGACTAGCTTATATTATGTTATTGATGTATATAAAGGTCCCACGGAGACGGAGAAGCTAACTCGCCAGGAATGTTGTCAAATATTACCGCCGAGATGTTAGGTTGGGTTAGGTTAGGTTACATTACGTTATTTATGTATATAAAGGTCCCACGGAGACGTAGAGGCCAACTCGCCAGGAATGTTGTCAAATATTACCGCCGAGATGTTAGATTGGGTTAGGTTAGGTTATATTACGTTATTGATGTATATAAATGTCCCACGGAGACGTAGATGCCAACTCGCCAGGAATGTTTTCAAATATTACAGCCGAGATGTTAGGTTGGCTTAGGTTAGGTTATATTACGTTATAGATGTATATAAAGGTCCCACGGAGACGGAGAAGCCAACTCGCCTGGAATGTTGTCAAATATTACCACCGAGATGTTAGGTTGGAGTAGGTTAGGTTATATTACGTTATTGATGTATATAAAGGTCCCACGGGGACGTAGAGGCCAACAAGACAGGAATGTGGTCAAATATTACCGCTGACATGTTAGATTGGGTTAGGCTAGCTTATATTATGTTATTGATGTATATAAAGGTCCCACGGAGACGTAGAGGCCAACTCGCCAGGAATGTTGTCAAATATTACCGCCGAGATGTTAGATTGGGTTAGGTTAGGTTATATTACGTTATTGATGTATATAAATGTCCCACGGAGACGTAGATGCCAACTCGCCAGGAATGTTTTCAAATATTACCGCCGAGATGTTAGTTTGGCTTAGGTTAGGTTATATTACGTTATAGATGTATATAAAGGTCCCACGGAGACGGAGAAGCCAACTCGCCTGGAATGTTGTCAAATATTACCACCGAGATGTTAGGTTGGGGTAGGTTAGGTTATATTACGTTATTGATGTATATAAAGGTCCCACGGAGACGTAGAGGCCAACAAGACAGGAATGTGGTCAAATATTACCGCCGACATGTTAGATTGGGTTAGGCTAGCTTATATTATGTTATTGATGTATATAAAGGTCCCACGGAGACGTAGAGGCCAACTCGCCAGGAATGTTGTCAAATATTACCGCCGAGATTTTAGGTTGGTTTAGGTTAGGTTATATTACGTTATTGAAGTATACAAAGGTCCCACGGAGACGTAGAGGCCACCTCGCCAGGTATGTTGTCAAATATTACCGCCGAGATGTTAGGTTGGGTTAGGTTAGGTTATATTACGTTATTGGTGTATATAAATGTCCCACGGAGACGTAGAGGCCAACTCGCCAGGTATGTTTTCAAATATTACCGCCGAGATGTTAGGTTGGGGTAGGTTAGCTTATATTACGTTATTGATGTATATAAAGGTCCCACGGAGACGTAGAGGCCAACTCGACAGGAATGTTGTCAAATGTTACCGCCGAGATGTTAGGTTGGGTTAAGTTAGGTTATATTACGCGATTGATGTATATAAAGGTCCCACGGAGACGGAGAAGCCAACTCGCCAGGAATGTTCTCAAATATTACTGCCGAGATGTTAGGTTGGGTTAGGTTAGGTTATATTACGTTATTGAAGTATATAAAGGTCCCACGGAGATGGAGAAGCCAACTCGCCAGGAATGTTGTCAAATAGTACCGCTGAGATGTTAGGTTGGGTTAGGTTAGGTTATATTACGTTATTGATGTATATGAAGGCCCCACGGAGACGGAGAAGCCAACTCGCCAGGAATGTTGTCAAATATTACCGCCGAGATGTTAGGTTGGGTTATGTTAGGTTATATTACGTTATTGAAGTATATAAAGGTCCCACGGAGACGTAGAGGCCAACAAGCCAGGTATGTCGTCAAATATTACCGCCGAGATGATAGATTGGGTTAGGCTAGCTTATATTATGTTATTGATGAATATAGAGGTGCCACGGAGACGTAGAGGCCAACAAGCCAGGAATGTGGTCAAATATTACCGCCGAGATGTTAGATTGGGATAGACTGGCTTATATTATGTTATTGATGTATATAAAGGTCCCACGGAGACGGAGAAGCTAACTCGCCAGGAATGTTGTCAAATATTACCGCCGAGATGTTAGGTTGGGTTAGGTTAGGTTACATTACGTTATTGATGTATATAAAGGTCCCACGGTGACGTAGAGGCCAACTCGCCAGGTATGTTTTCAAATATTACCGCCGAGATGTTAGGTTGGGTTAGGTTAGGTTATATTACGTGATTGATGTATATAAAGGTCCCACGGAGACGTAGAGGCCAACAAGCCAGGTATGTCGTCAAATATTACCGCCGAAATGTTAGATTGGTTTAGGTTAGGTTATATAACGTTATTGAAGTATATAAAGGTCCCACGGTGACGTAGAGGCCAATTCGCCAGGAATGTTGTCAAATATTACCGCCGAGATGGTAGGTTGGGTTAGGTTACGTTATATTACGTTATTGATGTATATGAAGGTTAACCGGAGACGTTGAGGCCAACTCGCTAGGAATGATGTCAAATATTACCGCCGAGATATTAGATTGGGTTAGGTTAGGTTATATTACGTTATTGAAGTATATAAAGGTCCCACGGAGACGTAGAGGCCAACAAGCCAGGAATGTGGTCAAATATTACCGCCGAGATGTTAGGTTGGGTTAGGTTAGGTCATATTACGTTATTGATGTATATAAAGGTCCCACGGAGACGTAGAGGCCAACAACACAGGAATGTGGTCAAATATTACCGCCGAGATGTTAGGTTGGGGTAGGTTAGCTTATATTACGTTATTGATGTATATAAATGTCCCACGGAGACGTAGAGGCCAACTCGACAGGAATGTTGTCAAATGTTACCGCCGAGATGTTAGGTTGGGTTAAGTTAGGTTATATTACGTGATTGATGTATATAAAGGTCCCACGGAGACGTAGAGGCGAACAAGCCAGGAATGTGGTCAAATATTACCGCCGAGATGTTAGGTTGGGTTAGGTTAGGTTATGTTACGTTATTGATGTATATAAAGGTCCCACGGAGACGTAGAGGCCAACTCGCCAGGTATGTTTTCAAATATTACCGGCGAGATGATAGATTGGGTTAGGTTAGGTTATATTACGTTATTGATGTATATAAAGGTCCCACGGATACGTAGAGGCCAACAAGCCAGGAATGTTGTCAAATATTACCGCCGAGATTTTAGGTTGGTTTAGGATAGGTTATATTACGTTATTGATGTATATAAATGTCCCACGGAGACGTAGAGGCCAACTCGCCAGTTATGTTTTCAAATATTACCGGCGAGATGTTAGATTGGGTTAGGTTAGGTTATATTACGTTATTGATGTATATAAAGGTCCCACGGAGACGGAGGAGCCAACTCGCCAGAAATGTTGTCAAATGTTACCGCCGAAATGATAGGTTAGGTTAGGTTAGGTTATATTTCGTTATTGATGTATATGAAGGTCCCACGGAGACGTAGAGGCCAACTCGCCAGGTATGTTGTCAAATATTACCGCCGAGATGTTTGGTTGGGTTAGGTTAGGTTATATAACGTTATTGATGTATATGAAGGTCCCACGGAGACGGAGAAGCTAACTCGCCAGGAATGTTGTCAAATATTACCGCCGAGATTTTAGGTTGGTTTAGGATAGGTTATATTACGTTATTGATGTATATAAAGGTCCCACGGAGACGGAGGAGCCAACTCGCCAGGAATGTTGTCAAATGTTACCGCCGAGATGTTAGATTGGGTTAGGTTAGGTTATATTACGTTATTGATGTATATAAATGTCCCACGGAAACGTAGATGCCAACTCGCCAGGAATGTTTTCAAATATTACAGCCGAGATGTTAGGTTGGCTTAGGTTAGGTTATATTACGTTATAGATGTATATAAAGGTCCCACGGAGACGGAGAAGCCAACTCGCCTGGAATGTTGTCAAATATTACCACCGAGATGTTAGGTTGGAGTAGGTTAGGTTATATTACGTTATTGATGTATATAAAGGGTCCCACGGAGACGTAGAGGCCAACAAGACAGGAATGTGGTCAAATATTACCGCCGACATGTTAGATTGGGTTTGGCTAGCTTATATTATGTTATTGATGTATATAAAGGTCCCACGGAGACGTAGAGGCCAACTCGCCAGGAATGTTGTCAAATATTACCGCCGAGATTTTAGGTTGGTTTAGGATAGGTTATATTACGTTATTGATGTATATAAAGGTCCCACGGAGACGGAGGAGCCAACTCGCCAGGAATGTTGTCAAATGTTACCGCCGAGATGATAGGTTAGGTTAGGTTAGGTTATATTTCGTTATTGATGTATATGAATGTCCCACGGAGACGTAGAGGCCAACTCGCCAGGTATGTTGTCAAATATTACCGCCGAGATGTTTGGTTGGGTTAGGTTAGGTTATATAACGTTATTGATGTATATGAAGGTCCCACGGAGACGCAGAGGCCAACTCGCCAGGAATGTTTTCAAATATTACCTCCGAGATGTTAGATTGGGTTAGGTTAGGTTATATTACGTTATTGATGTATATAAATGTCCCACGGAGACGTAGATGCCAACTCGCCAGGAATGTTTTCAAATATAACCGCCGAGATGTTAGTTTGGCTTAGGTTAGGTTATATTACGTTATAGATGTATATAAAGGTCCCACGGAGACGGAGAAGCCAACTCGCCTGGAATGTTGTCAAATATTACCACCGAGATGTTAGGTTGGGGTAGGTTCGGTTATATTACGTTATTGATGTATATAAAGGTCCCACGGAGACGTAGAGGCCAACAAGACAGGAACGTGGTCAAATATTACCGCCGACATGTTAGATTGGGTTAGGCTAGCTTATATTATGTTATTGATGTATATAAAGGTCCCACGGAGACGTAGAGGCTAACAAGACAGGAATGTGGTCAAATATTTCCGCCGAGATGTTAGATTGGGTTAGGCTAGCTTATATTATGTTATTGATGTACATAAAGGTCCCACGGAGACGTAGAGGCCAACTCGCCAGGAATGTTGTCAAATATTACCGCCGAGATTTTAGGTTGGTTTAGGATAGGTTATATTACGTTATTGATGTATATAAAGGTCCCACGGAGACGGAGGAGCCAACTCGCCAGGAATGTTGTCAAATATTACCGCCGAGATGTTAGGTTGGGTTAGGTTAGGTTATATTACGTTATTGGTGTATATAAATGTCCCACGGAGACGTAGAGGCCAACTCGCCAGGTATGTTTTCAAATATTACCGCCGAGATGTTAGGTTGGGGTAGGTTAGCTTATATTACGTTATTGATGTATATAAAGGTCCCACGGAGACGTAGAGGCCAACTCGACAGGAATGTTGTCAAATGTTACCGCCGAGATGTTAGGTTGGGTTAAGTTAGGTTATATTACGCGATTGATGTATATAAAGGTCCCACGGAGACGGAGAAGCCAACTCGCCAGGAATGTTCTCAAATATTACTGCCGAGATGTTAGGTTGGGTTAGGTTAGGTTATATTACGTTATTGAAGTATATAAAGGTCCCACGGAGATGGAGAAGCCAACTCGCCAGGAATGTTGTCAAATAGTACCGCTGAGATGTTAGGTTGGGTTAGGTTAGGTTATATTACGTTATTGATGTATATGAAGGCCCCACGGAGACGGAGAAGCCAACTCGCCAGGAATTTTGTCAAATATTACCGCCGAGATGTTAGGTTGGGTTAGGTTAGGTTATATTACGTTATTGATGTATATAAAGGTCCCACGGAGACGTAGAGGCCAACTCGCCAGGAATGTTGTCAAATATTACCGCCGAGATGATAGGTTGGGTTAGGTTAGGTTATATTACGTTATTGAAGTATATAAAGGTCCCACGGAGACGTAGAGGCCAACAAGCCAGGAATGTGGTCAAATATTACCGCCGAGATGTTAGATTGGGATAGACTAGCTTATATTATGTTATTGATGTATATAA
The DNA here is from genome assembly GCA_963969225.1 of Xylocopa violacea. Taxonomy (NCBI): domain Eukaryota; kingdom Metazoa; phylum Arthropoda; class Insecta; order Hymenoptera; family Apidae; genus Xylocopa; species Xylocopa violacea. The sequence goes on along the minus strand of CAXAJV010000611.1, from coordinate 3,366,931 downwards.
AGGTCCCACGGAGACGGAGAGGCTAACTCGCCAGGAATGTTGTCAAATATTACCGCCGAGATGTTAGGTTGGGTTAGGTTAGGTTATATTACGTTATTGATGTATATAAAGATCCCACGGAGACGTAGAGGCCACCTCGCCAGGTATGTTGTCAAATATTACCGCCGAGATGTTAGGTTGGGTTAGGTTAGGTTATATTACGTTATTGATGTATATAAATGTCCCACGGAGACGTAGAGGCCAACTCGCCAGGTATGTTTTCAAATATTACCGGCGAGATGTTAGATTGGGTTAGGTTAGGTTATATTACGTTGTTGATGTATATAAAGGTCCCACGGAGACGTGGAGGCCAATTCGACAGGAATGTTGTCAAATATTACCGCCGAGATGCTAGATTGGGTTAGGCTAGCTTATATTATGTTATTTATGTATATAAAGGTCCCACGGAGACGGAGAAGCCAACTCGCCAGGAATGTTGTCAAATATTACCGCCGAGATGTTAGGTTGGGTTATGTTAGGTTATATTACGTTATTGAAGTATATAAAGGTCCCACGGAGACGTAGAGGCCAACAAGCCAGGTATGTCGTCAAATATTACCGCCGAGATGATAGATTGGGTTAGGCTAGCTTATATTATGTTATTGATGAATATAGAGGTGCCACGGAGACGTAGAGGCCAACAAGCCAGGAATGTGGTCAAATATTACCGCCGAGATGTTAGATTGGGATAGACTGGCTTATATTATGTTATTGATGTATATAAAGGTCCCACGGAGACGGAGAAGCTAACTCGCCAGGAATGTTGTCAAATATTACCGCCGAGATGTTAGGTTGGGTTAGGTTAGGTTACATTACGTTATTGATGTATATAAAGGTCCCACGGTGACGTAGAGGCCAACTCGCCAGGTATGTTTTCAAATATTACCGCCGAGATGTTAGGTTGGGTTAGGTTAGGTTATATTACGTGATTGATGTATATAAAGGTCCCACGGAGACGTAGAGGCCAACAAGCCAGGTATGTCGTCAAATATTACCGCCGAAATGTTAGATTGGTTTAGGTTAGGTTATATAACGTTATTGAAGTATATAAAGGTCCCACGGTGACGTAGAGGCCAATTCGCCAGGAATGTTGTCAAATATTACCGCCGAGATGGTAGGTTGGGTTAGGTTACGTTATATTACGTTATTGATGTATATGAAGGTTAACCGGAGACGTTGAGGCCAACTCGCTAGGAATGATGTCAAATATTACCGCCGAGATATTAGATTGGGTTAGGTTAGGTTATATTACGTTATTGAAGTATATAAAGGTCCCACGGAGACGTAGAGGCCAACAAGCCAGGAATGTGGTCAAATATTACCGCCGAGATGTTAGGTTGGGTTAGGTTAGGTCATATTACGTTATTGATGTATATAAAGGTCCCACGGAGACGTAGAGGCCAACAACACAGGAATGTGGTCAAATATTACCGCCGAGATGTTAGGTTGGGGTAGGTTAGCTTATATTACGTTATTGATGTATATAAAAGTCCCACGGAGACGTAGAGGCCAACTCGACAGGAATGTTGTCAAATGTTACCGCCGAGATGTTAGGTTGGGTTAAGTTAGGTTATATTACGTGATTGATGTATATAAAGGTCCCACGGAGACGTAGAGGCGAACAAGCCAGGAATGTGGTCAAATATTACCGCCGAGATGTTAGGTTGGGTTAGGTTAGGTTATGTTACGTTATTGATGTATATAAAGGTCCCACGGAGACGTAGAGGCCAACTCGCCAGGTATGTTTTCAAATATTACCGGCGAGATGATAGATTGGGTTAGGTTAGGTTATATTACGTTATTGATGTATATAAAGGTCCCACGGATACGTAGAGGCCAACAAGCCAGGAATGTTGTCAAATATTACCGCCGAGATTTTAGGTTGGTTTAGGATAGGTTATATTACGTTATTGATGTATATAAATGTCCCACGGAGACGTAGAGGCCAACTCGCCAGTTATGTTTTCAAATATTACCGGCGAGATGTTAGATTGGGTTAGGTTAGGTTATATTACGTTATTGATGTATATAAAGGTCCCACGGAGACGGAGGAGCCAACTCGCCAGAAATGTTGTCAAATGTTACCGCCGAAATGATAGGTTAGGTTAGGTTAGGTTATATTTCGTTATTGATGTATATGAAGGTCCCACGGAGACGTAGAGGCCAACTCGCCAGGTATGTTGTCAAATATTACCGCCGAGATGTTTGGTTGGGTTAGGTTAGGTTATATAACGTTATTGATGTATATGAAGGTCCCACGGAGACGGAGAAGCTAACTCGCCAGGAATGTTTTCAAATATTACCGGCGAGATGTTAGATTGGGTTAGGTTAGGTTATATTACGTTGTTGATGTATATAAAGGTCCCACGGAGACGTGGAGGCCAATTCGACAGGAATGTTGTCAAATATTACCGCCGAGATGCTAGATTGGGTTAGGCTAGCTTATATTATGTTATTTATGTATATAAAGGTCCCACGGAGACGGAGAAGCCAACTCGCCAGGAATGTTGTCAAATATTACCGCCGAGATGTTAGGTTGGGTTATGTTAGGTTATATTACGTTATTGAAGTATATAAAGGTCCCACGGAGACGTAGAGGCCAACAAGCCAGGTATGTCGTCAAATATTACCGCCGAGATGATAGATTGGGTTAGGCTAGCTTATATTATGTTATTGATGAATATAGAGGTGCCACGGAGACGTAGAGGCCAACAAGCCAGGAATGTGGTCAAATATTACCGCCGAGATGTTAGATTGGGATAGACTGGCTTATATTATGTTATTGATGTATATAAAGGTCCCACGGAGACGGAGAAGCTAACTCGCCAGGAATGTTGTCAAATATTACCGCCGAGATGTTAGGTTGGGTTAGGTTAGGTTACATTACGTTATTGATGTATATAAAGGTCCCACGGTGACGTAGAGGCCAACTCGCCAGGTATGTTTTCAAATATTACCGCCGAGATGTTAGGTTGGGTTAGGTTAGGTTATATTACGTGATTGATGTATATAAAGGTCCCACGGAGACGTAGAGGCCAACAAGCCAGGTATGTCGTCAAATATTACCGCCGAAATGTTAGATTGGTTTAGGTTAGGTTATATAACGTTATTGAAGTATATAAAGGTCCCACGGTGACGTAGAGGCCAATTCGCCAGGAATGTTGTCAAATATTACCGCCGAGATGGTAGGTTGGGTTAGGTTACGTTATATTACGTTATTGATGTATATGAAGGTTAACCGGAGACGTTGAGGCCAACTCGCTAGGAATGATGTCAAATATTACCGCCGAGATATTAGATTGGGTTAGGTTAGGTTATATTACGTTATTGAAGTATATAAAGGTCCCACGGAGACGTAGAGGCCAACAAGCCAGGAATGTGGTCAAATATTACCGCCGAGATGTTAGGTTGGGTTAGGTTAGGTCATATTACGTTATTGATGTATATAAAGGTCCCACGGAGACGTAGAGGCCAACAACACAGGAATGTGGTCAAATATTACCGCCGAGATGTTAGGTTGGGGTAGGTTAGCTTATATTACGTTATTGATGTATATAAATGTCCCACGGAGACGTAGAGGCCAACTCGACAGGAATGTTGTCAAATGTTACCGCCGAGATGTTAGGTTGGGTTAAGTTAGGTTATATTACGTGATTGATGTATATAAAGGTCCCACGGAGACGTAGAGGCGAACAAGCCAGGAATGTGGTCAAATATTACCGCCGAGATGTTAGGTTGGGTTAGGTTAGGTTATGTTACGTTATTGATGTATATAAAGGTCCCACGGAGACGTAGAGGCCAACTCGCCAGGTATGTTTTCAAATATTACCGGCGAGATGATAGATTGGGTTAGGTTAGGTTATATTACGTTATTGATGTATATAAAGGTCCCACGGATACGTAGAGGCCAACAAGCCAGGAATGTTGTCAAATATTACCGCCGAGATTTTAGGTTGGTTTAGGATAGGTTATATTACGTTATTGATGTATATAAATGTCCCACGGAGACGTAGAGGCCAACTCGCCAGTTATGTTTTCAAATATTACCGGCGAGATGTTAGATTGGGTTAGGTTAGGTTATATTACGTTATTGATGTATATAAAGGTCCCACGGAGACGGAGGAGCCAACTCGCCAGAAATGTTGTCAAATGTTACCGCCGAAATGATAGGTTAGGTTAGGTTAGGTTATATTTCGTTATTGATGTATATGAAGGTCCCACGGAGACGTAGAGGCCAACTCGCCAGGTATGTTGTCAAATATTACCGCCGAGATGTTTGGTTGGGTTAGGTTAGGTTATATAACGTTATTGATGTATATGAAGGTCCCACGGAGACGGAGAAGCTAACTCGCCAGGAATGTTGTCAAATATTACCGCCGAGATTTTAGGTTGGTTTAGGATAGGTTATATTACGTTATTGATGTATATAAAGGTCCCACGGAGACGGAGGAGCCAACTCGCCAGGAATGTTGTCAAATGTTACCGCCGAGATGTTAGATTGGGTTAGGTTAGGTTATATTACGTTATTGATGTATATAAATGTCCCACGGAAACGTAGATGCCAACTCGCCAGGAATGTTTTCAAATATTACAGCCGAGATGTTAGGTTGGCTTAGGTTAGGTTATATTACGTTATAGATGTATATAAAGGTCCCACGGAGACGGAGAAGCCAACTCGCCTGGAATGTTGTCAAATATTACCACCGAGATGTTAGGTTGGAGTAGGTTAGGTTATATTACGTTATTGATGTATATAAAGGGTCCCACGGAGACGTAGAGGCCAACAAGACAGGAATGTGGTCAAATATTACCGCCGACATGTTAGATTGGGTTTGGCTAGCTTATATTATGTTATTGATGTATATAAAGGTCCCACGGAGACGTAGAGGCCAACTCGCCAGGAATGTTGTCAAATATTACCGCCGAGATTTTAGGTTGGTTTAGGATAGGTTATATTACGTTATTGATGTATATAAAGGTCCCACGGAGACGGAGGAGCCAACTCGCCAGGAATGTTGTCAAATGTTACCGCCGAGATGATAGGTTAGGTTAGGTTAGGTTATATTTCGTTATTGATGTATATGAATGTCCCACGGAGACGTAGAGGCCAACTCGCCAGGTATGTTGTCAAATATTACCGCCGAGATGTTTGGTTGGGTTAGGTTAGGTTATATAACGTTATTGATGTATATGAAGGTCCCACGGAGACGCAGAGGCCAACTCGCCAGGAATGTTGTCAAATATTACCTCCGAGATGTTAGATTGGGTTAGGTTAGGATATATTACGTTATTGATGTATATAAATGTCCCACGGAGACGTAGATGCCAACTCGCCAGGAATGTTTTCAAATATTACCGCCGAGATGTTAGTTTGGCTTAGGTTAGGTTATATTACGTTATAGATGTATATAAAGGTCCCACGGAGACGGAGAAGCCAACTCGCCTGGAATGTTGTCAAATATTACCACCGAGATGTTAGGTTGGGGTAGGTTCGGTTATATTACGTTATTGATGTATATAAAGGTCCCACGGAGACGTAGAGGCCAACAAGACAGGAACGTGGTCAAATATTACCGCCGACATGTTAGATTGGGTTAGGCTAGCTTATATTATGTTATTGATGTATATAAAGGTCCCACGGAGACGTAGAGGCTAACAAGACAGGAATGTGGTCAAATATTTCCGCCGAGATGTTAGATTGGGTTAGGCTAGCTTATATTATGTTATTGATGTACATAAAGGTCCCACGGAGACGTAGAGGCCAACTCGCCAGGAATGTTGTCAAATATTACCGCCGAGATTTTAGGTTGGTTTAGGATAGGTTATATTACGTTATTGATGTATATAAAGGTCCCACGGAGACGGAGGAGCCAACTCGCCAGGAATGTTGTCAAATATTACCGCCGAGATGTTAGGTTGGGTTAGGTTAGGTTATATTACGTTATTGGTGTATATAAATGTCCCACGGAGACGTAGAGGCCAACTCGCCAGGTATGTTTTCAAATATTACCGCCGAGATGTTAGGTTGGGGTAGGTTAGCTTATATTACGTTATTGATGTATATAAAGGTCCCACGGAGACGTAGAGGCCAACTCGACAGGAATGTTGTCAAATGTTACCGCCGAGATGTTAGGTTGGGTTAAGTTAGGTTATATTACGCGATTGATGTATATAAAGGTCCCACGGAGACGGAGAAGCCAACTCGCCAGGAATGTTCTCAAATATTACTGCCGAGATGTTAGGTTGGGTTAGGTTAGGTTATATTACGTTATTGAAGTATATAAAGGTCCCACGGAGATGGAGAAGCCAACTCGCCAGGAATGTTGTCAAATAGTACCGCTGAGATGTTAGGTTGGGTTAGGTTAGGTTATATTACGTTATTGATGTATATGAAGGCCCCACGGAGACGGAGAAGCCAACTCGCCAGGAATTTTGTCAAATATTACCGCCGAGATGTTAGGTTGGGTTAGGTTAGGTTATATTACGTTATTGATGTATATAAAGGTCCCACGGAGACGTAGAGGCCAACTCGCCAGGAATGTTGTCAAATATTACCGCCGAGATGATAGGTTGGGTTAGGTTAGGTTATATTACGTTATTGAAGTATATAAAGGTCCCACGGAGACGTAGAGGCCAACAAGCCAGGAATGTGGTCAAATATTACCGCCGAGATGTTAGATTGGGATAGACTAGCTTATATTATGTTATTGATGTATATAAAGGTCCCACGGAGACGGAGAGGCTAACTCGCCAGGAATGTTGTCAAATATTACCGCCGAGATGTTAGGTTGGGTTAGGTTAGGTTATATTACGTTATTGATGTATATAAAGATCCCACGGAGACGTAGAGGCCACCTCGCCAGGTATGTTGTCAAATATTACCGCCGAGATGTTAGGTTGGGTTAGGTTAGGTTATATTACGTTATTGATGTATATAAATGTCCCACGGAGACGTAGAGGCCAACTCGCCAGGTATGTTTTCAAATATTACCGGCGAGATGTTAGATTGGGTTAGGTTAGGTTATATTACGTTGTTGATGTATATAAAGGTCCCACGGAGACGTGGAGGCCAATTCGACAGGAATGTTGTCAAATATTACCGCCGAGATGCTAGATTGGGTTAGGCTAGCTTATATTATGTTATTTATGTATATAAAGGTCCCACGGAGACGGAGAAGCCAACTCGCCAGGAATGTTGTCAAATATTACCGCCGAGATGTTAGGTTGGGTTATGTTAGGTTATATTACGTTATTGAAGTATATAAAGGTCCCACGGAGACGTAGAGGCCAACAAGCCAGGTATGTCGTCAAATATTACCGCCGAGATGATAGATTGGGTTAGGCTAGCTTATATTATGTTATTGATGAATATAGAGGTGCCACGGAGACGTAGAGGCCAACAAGCCAGGAATGTGGTCAAATATTACCGCCGAGATGTTAGATTGGGATAGACTGGCTTATATTATGTTATTGATGTATATAAAGGTCCCACGGAGACGGAGAAGCTAACTCGCCAGGAATGTTGTCAAATATTACCGCCGAGATGTTAGGTTGGGTTAGGTTAGGTTACATTACGTTATTGATGTATATAAAGGTCCCACGGTGACGTAGAGGCCAACTCGCCAGGTATGTTTTCAAATATTACCGCCGAGATGTTAGGTTGGGTTAGGTTAGGTTATATTACGTGATTGATGTATATAAAGGTCCCACGGAGACGTAGAGGCCAACAAGCCAGGTATGTCGTCAAATATTACCGCCGAAATGTTAGATTGGTTTAGGTTAGGTTATATAACGTTATTGAAGTATATAAAGGTCCCACGGTGACGTAGAGGCCAATTCGCCAGGAATGTTGTCAAATATTACCGCCGAGATGGTAGGTTGGGTTAGGTTACGTTATATTACGTTATTGATGTATATGAAGGTTAACCGGAGACGTTGAGGCCAACTCGCTAGGAATGATGTCAAATATTACCGCCGAGATATTAGATTGGGTTAGGTTAGGTTATATTACGTTATTGAAGTATATAAAGGTCCCACGGAGACGTAGAGGCCAACAAGCCAGGAATGTGGTCAAATATTACCGCCGAGATGTTAGGTTGGGTTAGGTTAGGTCATATTACGTTATTGATGTATATAAAGGTCCCACGGAGACGTAGAGGCCAACAACACAGGAATGTGGTCAAATATTACCGCCGAGATGTTAGGTTGGGGTAGGTTAGCTTATATTACGTTATTGATGTATATAAATGTCCCACGGAGACGTAGAGGCCAACTCGACAGGAATGTTGTCAAATGTTACCGCCGAGATGTTAGGTTGGGTTAAGTTAGGTTATATTACGTGATTGATGTATATAAAGGTCCCACGGAGACGTAGAGGCGAACAAGCCAGGAATGTGGTCAAATATTACCGCCGAGATGTTAGGTTGGGTTAGGTTAGGTTATGTTACGTTATTGATGTATATAAAGGTCCCACGGAGACGTAGAGGCCAACTCGCCAGGTATGTTTTCAAATATTACCGGCGAGATGATAGATTGGGTTAGGTTAGGTTATATTACGTTATTGATGTATATAAAGGTCCCACGGATACGTAGAGGCCAACAAGCCAGGAATGTTGTCAAATATTACCGCCGAGATTTTAGGTTGGTTTAGGATAGGTTATATTACGTTATTGATGTATATAAATGTCCCACGGAGACGTAGAGGCCAACTCGCCAGTTATGTTTTCAAATATTACCGGCGAGATGTTAGATTGGGTTAGGTTAGGTTATATTACGTTATTGATGTATATAAAGGTCCCACGGAGACGGAGGAGCCAACTCGCCAGAAATGTTGTCAAATGTTACCGCCGAAATGATAGGTTAGGTTAGGTTAGGTTATATTTCGTTATTGATGTATATGAAGGTCCCACGGAGACGTAGAGGCCAACTCGCCAGGTATGTTGACAAATATTACCGCCGAGATGTTTGGTTGGGTTAGGTTAGGTTATATAACGTTATTGATGTATATGAAGGTCCCACGGAGACGGAGAAGCTAACTCGCCAGGAATGTTGTCAAATATTACCGCCGAGATTTTAGGTTGGTTTAGGATAGGTTATATTACGTTATTGATGTATATAAAGGTCCCACGGAGACGGAGGAGCCAACTCGCCAGGAATGTTGTCAAATGTTACCGCCGAGATGTTAGATTGGGTTAGGTTAGGTTATATTACGTTATTGATGTATATAAATGTCCCACGGAAACGTAGATGCCAACTCGCCAGGAATGTTTTCAAATATTACAGCCGAGATGTTAGGTTGGCTTAGGTTAGGTTATATTACGTTATAGATGTATATAAAGGTCCCACGGAGACGGAGAAGCCAACTCGCCTGGAATGTTGTCAAATATTACCACCGAGATGTTAGGTTGGAGTAGGTTAGGTTATATTACGTTATTGATGTATATAAAGGGTCCCACGGAGACGTAGAGGCCAACAAGACAGGAATGTGGTCAAATATTACCGCCGACATGTTAGATTGGGTTTGGCTAGCTTATATTATGTTATTGATGTATATAAAGGTCCCACGGAGACGTAGAGGCCAACTCGCCAGGAATGTTGTCAAATATTACCGCCGAGATTTTAGGTTGGTTTAGGATAGGTTATATTACGTTATTGATGTATATAAAGGTCCCACGGAGACGGAGGAGCCAACTCGCCAGGAATGTTGTCAAATGTTACCGCCGAGATGATAGGTTAGGTTAGGTTAGGTTATATTTCGTTATTGATGTATATGAATGTCCCACGGAGACGTAGAGGCCAACTCGCCAGGTATGTTGTCAAATATTACCGCCGAGATGTTTGGTTGGGTTAGGTTAGGTTATATAACGTTATTGATGTATATGAAGGTCCCACGGAGACGCAGAGGCCAACTCGCCAGGAATGTTGTCAAATATTACCTCCGAGATGTTAGATTGGGTTAGGTTAGGTTATATTACGTTATTGATGTATATAAATGTCCCACGGAGACGTAGATGCCAACTCGCCAGGAATGTTTTCAAATATTACCGCCGAGATGTTAGTTTGGCTTAGGTTAGGTTATATTACGTTATAGATGTATATAAAGGTCCCACGGAGACGGAGAAGCCAACTCGCCTGGAATGTTGTCAAATATTACCACCGAGATGTTAGGTTGGGGTAGGTTCGGTTATATTACGTTATTGATGTATATAAAGGTCCCACGGAGACGTAGAGGCCAACAAGACAGGAACGTGGTCAAATATTACCGCCGACATGTTAGATTGGGTTAGGCTAGCTTATATTATGTTATTGATGTATATAAAGGTCCCACGGAGACGTAGAGGCTAACAAGACAGGAATGTGATCAAATATTTCCGCCGAGATGTTAGATTGGGTTAGGCTAGCTTATATTATGTTATTGATGTACATAAAGGTCCCACGGAGACGTAGAGGCCAACTCGCCAGGAATGTTGTCAAATATTACCGCCGAGATTTTAGGTTGGTTTAGGATAGGTTATATTACGTTATTGATGTATATAAAGGTCCCACGGAGACGGAGGAGCCAACTCGCCAGGAATGTTGTCAAATGTTACCGCCGAGATGTTAGATTGGGTTAGGTTAGGTTACATTACGTTATTGATGTATATAAATGTCCCACGGAGACGGAGAAGCCAACTCGTCAGGAATGTTGTCAAATATTACCGCCGAGATTTTAGGTTGGTTTAGGATAGGTTATATTACGTTATTGATGTATATAAAGGTCCCACGGAGACGGAGGATCCAACTCGCCAGGAATGTTGTCAAATGTTACCGCCGAGATGTTAGATTGGGTTAGGTTAGGTTATATTACGTTATTGATGTATATAAATGTCCCACGGAGACGGAGAAGCCAACTCGCCAGGAATGTTGTCAAATATTACCGCCGAGATGTTTGGTTGGGTTAGGTTAGGTTATATAACGTTATTGATGTATATGAAGATCCCACGGAGACGCAGAGGCCAACTCGCCAGGAATGTTGTCAAATATTACCGCCGAGATGTTAGATTGGGTTAGGTTAGGTTATATTACGTTATTGATGTATATAAATGTCCCACGGAGACGTAGATGCCAACTCGCCAGGAATGTTTTCAAATATTACCGCCGAGATGTTAGGTTGGCTTAGGTTAGGTTATATTACGTTATTGATGTATATAAAGGTCCCACGGAGACGGAGGATCCAACTCGCCAGGAATGTTGTCAAATGTTACCGCCGAGATGTTAGATTGGGTTAGGTTAGGTTACATTACGTTATTGATGTATATAAATGTCCCACGGAGACGGAGAAGCCAACTCGCCAGGAATGTTGTCAAATATTACCGCCGAGATTTTAGGTTGGTTTAGGATAGGTTATATAACGTTATTGATGTATATGAAGATCCCACGGAGACGCAGAGGCCAACTCGCCAGGAATGTTGTCAAATATTACCGCCGAGATGTTAGATTGGGTTAGGTTAGGTTATATTACGTTATTGATGTATATAAATGTCCCACGGAGACGTAGATGCCAACTCGCCAGGAATGTTTTCAAATATTACCGCCGAGATGTTAGGTTGGCTTAGGTTAGGTTATATTACGTTATAGATGTATATAAAGGTCCCACGGAGACGGAGAAGCCAACTCGCCAGGAATGTTGTCAAATATTACCACCGAGAAGTTAGGTTGGGGTAGGTTAGGTTATATTACGTTATTGATGTATATAAAGGTCCCACGGAGACGTAGAGGCCAACAAGACAGGAATGTGGTCAAATATTACCGCCAACATGTTAGATTGGGTTAGGCTAGCTTATATTATGTTATTGATGTATATAAAGGTCCCACGGAGACGTAGAGGCCAACAAGACAGGAATGTGGTCAAATATTACCGCCGAGATTTTAGGTTGGTTTAGGATAGGTTATATAACGTTATTGATGTATATGAAGATCCCACGGAGACGCAGAGGCCAACTCGCCAGGAATGTTGTCAAATATTACCACCGAGAAGTTAGGTTGGGTTAGGTTAGGTTATATTACGTTATAGATGTATATAAAGGTCCCATGGAAACGGAGAAGCCAACTCGCCTGGAATGTTGTCAAATATTATCACCGAGATGTTAGGTTGGGGTAGGTTAGGTTATATTACGTTATTGATGTATATAAAGGTCCCACGGAAACGTAGAGGCCAACAAGCCAGGTATGTCGTCAAATATTACCGCCGAGATGATAGATTGGGTTAGGCTAGCTTATATTATGTTATTGATGAATATAAAGGTCCCACGGAGACGTAGAGGCCAACAAGCCAGGAATGTGGTCAAATATTACCGCCGAGATGTTAGATTGGGATAGACTAGCTTATATTATGTTATTGATGTATATAAAGGTCCCACGGAGACGGAGAAGCTAACTCGCCAGGAATGTTGTCAAATATTACCGCCGAGATGTTAGGTTGGGTTAGGTTAGGTTACATTACGTTATTGATGTATATAAAGGTCCCACGGAGACGTAGAGGCCAACTCGCCAGGAATGTTGTCAAATGTTACCGCCGAGATGATAGGTTAGGTTAGGTTAGGTTATATTTCGTTATTGATGTATATGAAGGTCCCACGGAGACGTAGAGGCCAACTCGGCAGGTATGCTGTCAAATATTACCGCCGAGATGTTTGGTTGGGTTAGGTTAGGTTATATAACGTTATTGATGTATATGAAGGTCCCACGGAGACGCAGAGGCCAACTCGCCAGGAATGTTGTCAAATATTACCGCCGAGATGTTAGATTGGGTTAGGTTAGGTTATATTACGTTATTGATGTATATAAATGTCCCACGGAGACGTAGATGCCAACTCGCCAGGAATGTTTTCAAATATTACCGCCGAGATGTTAGTTTGGCTTAGGTTAGGTTATATTACGTTATAGATGTATATAAAGGTCCCACGGAGACGGAGAAGCCAACTCGCCTGGAATGTTGTCAAATATTACCACCGAGATGTTAGGTTGGGGTAGGTTCGGTTATATTACGTTATTGATGTATATAAAGGTCCCACGGAGACGTAGAGGCCAACAAGACAGGAACGTGGTCAAATATTACCGCCGACATGTTAGATTGGGTTAGGCTAGCTTATATTATGTTATTGATGTATATAAAGGTCCCACGGAGACGTAGAGGCTAACAAGACAGGAATGTGGTCAAATATTTCCGCCGAGATGTTAGATTGGGTTAGGCTAGCTTATATTATGTTATTGATGTACATAAAGGTCCCACGGAGACGTAGAGGCCAACTCGCCAGGAATGTTGTCAAATATTACCGCCGAGATTTTAGGTTGGTTTAGGATAGGTTATATTACGTTATTGATGTATATAAAGGTCCCACGGAGACGGAGGAGCTAACTCGCCAGGAATGTTGTCAAATGTTACCGCCGAGATGTTAGATTGGGTTAGGTTAGGTTATATTACGTTATTGATGTATATAAATGTCCCACGGAGACGGAGAAGCCAACTCGCCAGGAATGTTGTCAAATATTACCGCCGAGATTTTAGGTTGGTTTAGGATAGGTTATATTACGTTATTGATGTATATAAAGGTCCCACGGAGACGGAGGATCCAACTCGCCAGGAATGTTGTCAAATGTTACCGCCGAGATCTTAGATTGGGTTAGGTTAGGTTATATTACGTTATTGATGTATATAAATGTCCCACGGAGACGGAGAAGCCAACTCGCCAGGAATGTTGTCAAATATTACCGCCGAGATGTTTGGTTGGGTTAGGTTAGGTTATATAACGTTATTGATGTATATGAAGATCCCACGGAGACGCAGAGGCCAACTCGCCAGGAATGTTGTCAAATATTACCGCCGAGATGTTAGATTTGGTTAGGTTAGGTTATATTACGTTATTGATGTATATAAATGTCCCACGGAGACGTAGATGCCAACTCGCCAGGAATGTTTTCAAATATTACCGCCGAGATGTTAGGTTGGCTTAGGTTAGGTTATATTACGTTATAGATGTATATAAAGGTCCCACGGAGACGGAGAAGCCAACTCGCCTGGAATGTTGTCAAATATTACCACCGAGAAGTTAGGTTGGGGTAGGTTAGGTTATATTACGTTATTGATGTATATAAAGGTCCCACGGAGACGTAGAGGCCAACAAGACAGGAATGTGGTCAAATATTACCGCCGACATGTTAGATTGGGTTAGGCTAGCTTATATTATGTTATTGATGTATATAAAGGTCCCACGGAGACGTAGAGGCCAACAAGACAGGAATGTGGTCAAATATTACCGCCGAGATGTTAGATTGGGTTAGGCTAGCTTATATTATGTTATTGATGTACATAAAGGTCCCACGGAGACGTAGAGGCCAACTCGCCAGGAATGTTGTCAAATATTACCGCCGAGATTTTAGGTTGGTTTAGGATAGGTTATATTACGTTATTGATGTATATAAAGGTCCCACGGAGACGGAGGAGCCAACTCGCCAGGAATGTTGTCAAATGTTACCGCCGAGGTGTTAGGTTGGGTTAGGTTAGGTTATATTACGTTATTGATGTATATAAATGTCCCACGGAGACGGAGAAGCCAACTCGCCAGGAATGTTGTCAAATATTACCGCCGAGATTTTAGGTTGGTTTAGGATAGGTTATATTACGTTATTGATGTATATAAAGGTCCCACGGAGACGGAGGATCCAACTCGCCAGGAATGTTGTCAAATGTTACCGCCGAGATCTTAGATTGGGTTAGGTTAGGTTATATTACGTTATTGATGTATATAAATGTCCCACGGAGACGGAGAAGCCAACTCGCCAGGAATGTTGTCAAATATTACCGCCGAGATGTTTGGTTGGGTTAGGTTAGGTTATATAACGTTATTGATGTATATGAAGATCCCACGGAGACGCAGAGGCCAACTCGCCATGAATGTTGTCAAATATTACCGCCGAGATGTTAGATTTGGTTAGGTTAGGTTATATTACGTTATTGATGTATATAAATGTCCCACGGAGACGTAGATGCCAACTCGCCAGGAATGTTTTCAAATATTACCGCCGAGATGTTAGGTTGGCTTAGGTTAGGTTATATTACGTTATAGATGTATATAAAGGTCCCACGGAGACGGAGAAGCCAACTCGCCTGGAATGTTGTCAAATATTACCACCGAGAAGTTAGGTTGGGGTAGGTTAGGTTATATTACGTTATTGATGTATATAAAGGTCCCACGGAGACGTAGAGGCCAACAAGACAGGAATGTGGTCAAATATTACCGCCGACATGTTAGATTGGGTTAGGCTAGCTTATATTATGTTATTGATGTATATAAAGGTCCCACGGAGACGTAGAGGCCAACAAGACAGGAATGTGGTCAAATATTACCGCCGAGATGTTAGATTGGGTTAGGCTAGCTTATATTATGTTATTGATGTACATAAAGGTCCCACGGAGACGTAGACGCCAACTCGCCAGGAATGTTGTCAAATATTACCGCCGAGATTTTAGGTTGGTTTAGGATAGGTTATATTACGTTATTGATGTATATAAAGGTCCCACGGAGACGGAGGAGCCAACTCGCCAGGAATGTTGTCAAATGTTACCGCCGAGGTGTTAGGTTGGGTTAGGTTAGGTTATATTACGTTATAGATGTATATAAAGGTCCCATGGAAACGGAGAAGCCAACTCGCCTGGAATGTTGTCAAATATTATCACCGAGATGTTAGGTTGGGGTAGGTTAGGTTATATTACGTTATTGATGTATATAAAGGTCCCACGGAAACGTAGAGGCCAACAAGCCAGGTATGTCGTCAAATATTACCGCCGAGATGATAGATTGGGTTAGGCTAGCTTATATTATGTTATTGATGAATATAAAGGTCCCACGGAGACGTAGAGGCCAACAAGCCAGGAATGTGGTCAAATATTACCGCCGAGATGTTAGATTGGGATAGACTAGCTTATATTATGTTATTGATGTATATAAAGGTCCCACGGAGACGGAGAAGCTAACTCGCCAGGAATGTTGTCAAATATTACCGCCGAGATGTTAGGTTGGGTTAGGTTAGGTTACATTACGTTATTGATGTATATAAAGGTCCCACGGAGACGTAGAGGCCAACTCGCCAGGAATGTTGTCAAATGTTACCGCCGAGATGATAGGTTAGGTTAGGTTAGGTTATATTTCGTTATTGATGTATATGAAGGTCCCACGGAGACGTAGAGGCCAACTCGGCAGGTATGCTGTCAAATATTACCGCCGAGATGTTTGGTTGGGTTAGGTTAGGTTATATAACGTTATTGATGTATATGAAGGTCCCACGGAGACGCAGAGGCCAACTCGCCAGGAATGTTGTCAAATATTACCGCCGAGATGTTAGATTGGGTTAGGTTAGGTTATATTACGTTATTGATGTATATAAATGTCCCACGGAGACGTAGATGCCAACTCGCCAAGAATGTTTTCAAATATTATCGCCGAGATGTTAGTTTGGCTTAGGTTAGGTTATATTACGTTATAGATGTATATAAAGGTCCCACGGAGACGGAGAAGCCAACTCGCCTGGAATGTTGTCAAATATTACCACCGAGAAGTTAGGTTGGGGTAGGTTAGGTTATATTACGTTATTGATGTATATAAAGGTCCCACGGAGACGTAGAGGCCAAAAAGACAGGAATGTGGTCAAATATTACCGCCGACATGTTAGATTGGCTTAGGCTAGCTTATATTATGTTATTGATGTATATAAAGGTCCCACGGAGACGTAGAGGCCAACAAGACAGGAATGTGGTCAAATATTACCGCCGAGATGTTAGATTGGGTTAGGCTAGCTTATATTATGTTATTGATGTACATAAAGGTCCCACGGAGACGTAGAGGCCAACTCGCCAGGAATGTTGTCAAATATTACCGCCGAGATTTTAGGTTGGTTTAGGATAGGTTATATTACGTTATTGATGTATATAAAGGTCCCACGGAGACGGAGGAGCCAACTCGCCAGGAATGTTGTCAAATATTACCGCCGAGATTTTAGGTTGGTTTAGGATAGGTTATATTACGTTATTGATGTATATAAAAGTCCCACGGAGACGGAGGAGCCAACTCGCCAGGAATGTTGTCAAATGTTACCGCCGAGGTGTTAGGTTGGGTTAGGTTAGGTTATATTACGTTATAGATGTATATAAAGGTCCCATGGAAACGGAGAAGCCAACTCGCCTGGAATGTTGTCAAATATTATCACCGAGATGTTAGGTTGGGGTAGGTTAGGTTATATTACGTTATTGATGTATATAAAGGTCCCACGGAAACGTAGAGGCCAACAAGCCAGGTATGTCGTCAAATATTACCGCCGAGATGATAGATTGGGTTAGGCTAGCTTATATTATGTTATTGATGAATATAAAGGTCCCACGGAGACGTAGAGGCCAACAAGACAGGAATGTGGTCAAATATTACCGCCGAGATGTTAGATTGGGTTAGGCTAGCTTATATTATGTTATTGATGTATATAAAGGTCCCACGGAGACGGAGAAGCTAACTCGCCAGGAATGTTGTCAAATATTACCACCGAGATGTTAGGTTGGGTTAGGTTAGGTTACATTACGTTATTGATGTATATAAAGGTCCCACGGAGACGTAGAGGCCAACTCGCCAGGAATGTTGTCAAATGTTACCGCCGAGATGATAGGTTAGGTTAGGTTAGGTTATATTTCGTTATTGATGTATATGAAGGTCCCACGGAGACGTAGAGGCCAACTCGCCAGGTATGCTGTCAAATATTACCGCCGAGATGTTTGGTTGGGTTAGGTTAGGTTATATAACGTTATTGATGTATATGAAGGTCCCACGGAGACGCAGAGGCCAACTCGCCAGGAATATTGTCAAATATTACCGCCGAGATGTTAGATTGGGTTAGGTTAGGTTATATTACGTTATTGATGTATATAAATGTCCCACGGAGACGTAGATGCCAACTCGCCAAGAATGTTTTCAAATATTATCGCCGAGATGTTAGTTTGGCTTAGGTTAGGTTATATTACGTTATAGATGTATATAAAGGTCCCACGGAGACGGAGAAGCTAACTCGCCTGGAATGTTGTCAAATATTACCACCGAGATGTTAGGTTGGGGTAGGTTCGGTTATATTACGTTATTGATGTATATAAAGGTCCCACGGAGACGTAGAGGCCAACAAGACAGGAATGTGGTCAAATATTACCGCCGACATGTTAGATTGCGTTAGGCTAGCTTATATTATGTTATTGATGTATATAAAGGTCCCACGGAGACGTAGAGGCCAACAAGACAGGAATGTGGTCAAATATTTCCGCCGAGATGTTAGATTGGGTTAGGCTGGCTTATATTATGTTATTGATGTACATAAAGGTCCCACGGAGACGTAGAGGCCAACTCGCCAGGAATGTTGTCAAATATTACCGCCGAGATTTTAGGTTGGTTTAGGATAGGTTATATTACGTTATTGATGTATATAAAGGTCCCACGGAGACGGAGGAGCCAACTCGCCAGGAATGTTGTCAAATGTTACCGCCGAGATGTTAGATTGGGTTAGGTTAGGTTATATTACGTTATTGATGTATATAAATGTCCCGCGGAGACGGAGAAGCCAACTCGCCAGGAATGTTGTCAAATATTACCGCCGAGATTTTAGGTTGGTTTAGGATAGGTTATATTACGTTATTGATGTATATAAAGGTCCCACGGAGACGGAGGAGCCAACTCGCCAGGAATGTTGTCAAATGTTACCGCCGAGATGTTAGATTGGGTTAGGTTAGGTTATATTACGTTATTGATGTATATAAATGTCCCACGGAGACGGAGAAGCCAACTCGCCAGGAATGTTTTCAAATATTACCGCCGAGATGTAAGGTTGGCTTAGGTTAGGTTATATTACGTTATAGATGTATATAAAGGTCCCACGGAGACGGAGAAGCCAACTCGCCTGGAATGTTGTCAAATATTACCACCGAGAAGTTAGGTTGGGGTAGGTTAGGTTATATTACGTTATTGATGTATATAAAGGTCCCACGGAGACGTAGAGGCCAACAAGACAGGAATGTGGTCAAATATTACCGCCGACATGTTAGATTGGCTTAGGCTAGCTTATATTATGTTATTGATGTATATAATGGTCCCACGGAGACGTAGAGGCCAACAAGACAGGAATGTGGTCAAATATTACCGCCGAGATGTTAGATTGGGTTAGGCTAGCTTATATTATGTTATTGATGTACATAAAGGTCCCACGGAGACGTAGAGGCCAACTCGCCAGGAATGTTGTCAAATATTACCGCCGAGATTTTAGGTTGGTTTAGGATAGGTTATATTACGTTATTGATGTATATAAAGGTCCCACGGAGACGGAGGAGCCAACTCGCCAGGAATGTTGTCAAATGTTACCGCTGAGGTGTTAGGTTGGGTTAGGTTAGGTTATATTACGTTATAGATGTATATAAAGGTCCCATGGAAACGGAGAAGCCAACTCGCCTGGAATGTTGTCAAATATTATCACCGAGATGTTAGGTTGGGGTAGGTTAGGTTATATTACGTTATTGATGTATATAAAGGTCCCACGGAAACGTAGAGGCCAACAAGCCAGGTATGTCGTCAAATATTACCGCCGAGATGATAGATTGGGTTAGGCTAGCTTATATTATGTTATTGATGAATATAAAGGTCCCACGGAGACGTAGAGGCCAACAAGCCAGGAATGTGGTCAAATATTACCGCCGAGATGTTAGATTGGGATAGACTAGCTTATATTATGTTATTGATGTATATAAAGGTCCCACGGAGACGGAGAAGCTAACTCGCCAGGAATGTTGTCAAATATTACCGCCGAGATGTTAGGTTGGGTTAGGTTAGGTTACATTACGTTATTTATGTATATAAAGGTCCCACGGAGACGTAGAGGCCAACTCGCCAGGAATGTTGTCAAATATTACCGCCGAGATGTTAGATTGGGTTAGATTAGGTTATATTACGTTATTGATGTATATAAATGTCCCACGGAGACGTAGCTGCCAACTCGCCAGGAATGTTTTCAAATATTACAGCCGAGATGTTAGGTTGGCTTAGGTTAGGTTATATTACGTTATAGATGTATATAAAGGTCCCACGGAGACGGAGAAGCCAACTCGCCTGGAATGTTGTCAAATATTACCACCGAGATGTTAGGTTGGAGTAGGTTAGGTTATATTACGTTATTGATGTATATAAAGGTCCCACGGAGACGTAGAGGCCAACAAGACAGGAATGTGGTCAAATATTACCGCCGACATGTTAGATTGGGTTAGGCTAGCTTATATTATGTTATTGATGTATATAAAGGTCCCACGGAGACGTAGAGGCCAACTCGCCAGGAATGTTGTCAAATATTACCGCCGAGATTTTAGGTTGGTTTAGGATAGGTTATATTACGTTATTGATGTATATAAATGTCCCACGGAGACGTAGATGCCAACTCGCCAGGAATGTTTTCAAATATTACCGCCGAGATGTTAGTTTGGCTTAGGTTAGGTTATATTACGTTATAGATGTATATAAAGGTCCCACGGAGACGTAGAGGCCAACTCGCCAGGAATGTTGTCAAATATTACCGCCGAGATTTTAGGTTGGTTTAGGTTAGGTTATATTACGTGATTGAAGTATATAAAGGTCCCACGGAGACGTAGAGGCCAACAAGCCAGGAATGTGGTCAAATATTACCGCCGAGATGTTAGGTTGGGTTAGGTTAGGTTATATTACGTTATTGATGTATATAAAGGTCCCACGGGGACGTAGAGGCCAACAAGACAGGAATGTGGTCAAATATTTCCGCCGAGATGTTAGATTGGGTTAGGTTAGGTTATATTACGTTATTGATGTATATAAATGTCCCACGGAGACGGAGAAGCCAACTCGCCAGGAATGTTGTCAAATATTACCGCCGAGATTTTAGGTTGGTTTAGGATAGGTTATATTACGTTATTGATGTATATAAAGGTCCCACGGAGACGGAGGAGCCAACTCGCCAGGAATGTTGTCAAATGTTACCGCCGAGATGTTAGATTGGGTTAGGTTAGGTTATATTACGTTATTGATGTATATAAATGTCCCACGGAGACGGAGAAGCCAACTCGCCAGGAATGTTTTCAAATATTACCGCCGAGATGTTAGGTTGGCTTAGGTTAGGTTATATTACGTTATAGATGTATATAAAGGTCCCACGGAGACGGAGAAGCCAACTCGCCTGGAATGTTGTCAAATATTACCACCGAGAAGTTAGGTTGGGGTAGGTTAGGTTATATTACGTTATTGATGTATATAAAGGTCCCACGGAGACGTAGAGGCCAACAAGACAGGAATGTGGTCAAATATTACCGCCGACATGTTAGATTGGGTTAGGCTAGCTTATATTATGTTATTGATGTATATAAAGGTCCCACGGAGACGTAGAGGCCAACAAGACAGGAATGTGGTCAAATATTACCGCCGAGATGTTAGATTGGGTTAGGCTAGCTTATATTATGTTATTGATGTACATAAAGGTCCCACGGAGACGTAGAGGCCAACTCGCCAGGAATGTTGTCAAATATTACCGCCGAGATTTTAGGTTGGTTTAGGATAGGTTATATTACGTTATTGATGTATATAAAGGTCCCACGGAGACGGAGGAGCCAACTCGCCAGGAATGTTGTCAAATGTTACCGCCGAGGTGTTAGGTTGGGTTAGGTTAGGTTATATTACGTTATTGAAGTATATAAAGGTCCCACGGAGATGGAGAAGCCAACTCGCCAGGAATGTTGTCAAATAGTACCGCTGAGATGTTAGGTTGGGTTAGGTTAGGTTATATTACGTTATTGATGTATATAAATGTCCCACGGAGGCGTAGAGGCCAACAAGCCAGGAATGTGGTAAAATATTATCGCCGAGATGTTAGGTTGGGTTAGGTTAGGTTATATTACGTTATAGATGTATATAAAGGTCCCACGGAGACGTAGAGGCCAACTCGCCAGGAATGTTGTCAAATATTACCGCCGAGATGATAGGTTGGGTTAGGTTAGGTTATATTACGTTATTGATGTATATAAAGGTCCCACGGAGACGGAGGAGCCAACTCGCCAGGAATGTTGTCAAATGTTACCGCCGAGATGATAGGTTAGGTTAGGTTAGGTTATATTTCGTTATTGATGTATATGAATGTCCCACGGAGACGTAGAGGCCAACTCGCCAGGTATGTTGTCAAATATTACCGCCGAGATGTTTGGTTGGGTTAGGTTAGGTTATATAACGTTATTGATGTATATGAAGGTCCCACGGAGACGCAGAGGCCAACTCGCCAGGAATGTTGTCAAATATTACCGCCGAGATGTTAGATTGGGTTAGGTTAGGTTATATTACGTTATTGATGTATATAAATGTCCCACGGAGACGTAGATGCCAACTCGCCAGGAATGTTTTCAAATATTACCGCCGAGATGTTAGTTTGGCTTAGGTTAGGTTATATTACGTTATAGATGTATATAAAGGTCCCACCGAGACGGAGAAGCCAACTCGCCTGGAATGTTGTCAAATATTACCACCGAGATGTTAGGTTGGGGTAGGTTCGGTTATATTACGTTATTGATGTATATAAAGGTCCCACGGAGACGTAGAGGCCAACAAGACAGGAACGTGGTCAAATATTACCGCCGACATGTTAGATTGGGTTAGGCTAGCTTATATTATGTTATTGATGTATATAAAGGTCCCACGGAGACGTAGAGGCTAACAAGACAGGAATGTGGTCAAATATTTCCGCCGAGATGTTAGATTGGGTTAGGCTAGCTTATATTATGTTATTGATGTACATAAAGGTCCCACGGAGACGTAGAGGCCAATTCGCCAGGAATGTTGTCAAATATTACCGCCGAGATTTTAGGTTGGTTTAGGATAGGTTATATTACGTTATTGATGTATATAAAGGTCCCACGGAGACGGAGGAGCCAACTCGCCAGGAATGTTGTCAAATGTTACCGCCGAGATGTTAGATTGGGTTAGGTTAGGTTATATTACGTTATTGATGTATATAAATGTCCCACGGAGACGGAGAAGCCAACTCGCCAGGAATGTTGTCAAATATTACCGCCGAGATTTTAGGTTGGTTTAGGATAGGTTATATTACGTTATTGATGTATATAAAGGTCCCACGGAGACGGAGGATCCAACTCGCCAGGAATGTTGTCAAATGTTACCGCCGAGATGTTAGATTGGGTTAGGTTAGGTTATATTACGTTATTGATGTATATAAATGTCCCACGGAGACGGAGAAGCCAACTCGCCAGGAATGTTGTCAAATATTACCGCCGAGATGTTTGGTTGGGTTAGGTTAGGTTATATAACGTTATTGATGTATATGAAGGTCCCACGGAGACGCAGAGGCCAACTCGCCAGGAATGTTGTCAAATATTACCGCCGAGATGTTAGATTGGGTTAGGTTAGGTTATATTACGTTATTGATGTATATAAATGTCCCACGGAGACGTAGATGCCAACTCGCCAGGAATGTTTTCAAATATTACCGCCGAGATGTTAGGTTGGCTTAGGTTGGGTTATATTACGTTATAGATGTATATAATGGTCCCACGGAGACGGAGAAGCCAACTCGCCTGGAATGTTGTCAAATATTACCACCGAGAAGTTAGGTTGGGGTAGGTTAGGTTATATTACGTTATTGATGTATATAAAGGTCCCACGGAGACGTAGAGGCCAACAAGCCAGGAATGTGGTCAAATATTACCGCCGAGATGTTAGATTGGGATAGACTAGCTTATATTATGTTATTGATGTATATAAAGGTCCCACGGAGACGGAGAAGCTAACTCGCCAGGAATGTTGTCAAATATTACCGCCGAGATGTTAGGTTGGGTTAGGTTAGGTTACATTACGTTATTGATGTATATAAAGGTCCCACGGAGACGTAGAGGCCAACTCGCCAGGAATGTTGTCAAATGTTACCGCCGAGATGATAGGTTAGGTTAGGTTAGGTTATATTTCGTTATTGATGTATATGAAGGTCCCACGGAGACGTAGAGGCCAACTCGCCAGGTATGCTGTCAAATATTACCGCCGAGATGTTTGGTTGGGTTAGGTTAGGTTATATAACGTTATTGATGTATATGAAGGTCCCACGGAGACGCAGAGGCCAACTCGCCAGGAATGTTGTCAAATATTACCGCCGAGATTTTAGGTTGGTTTAGGATAGGTTATATTACGTTATTGATGTATATAAAGGTCCCACGGAGACGGAGGAGCCAACTCGCCAGGAATGTTGTCAAATGTTACCGCCGAGGTGTTAGGTTGGGTTAGGTTAGGTTATATTACGTTATAGATGTATATAAAGGTCCCATGGAAACGGAGAAGCCAACTCGCCTGGAATGTTGTCAAATATTATCACCGAGATGTTAGGTTGGGGTAGGTTAGGTTATATTACGTTATTGATGTATATAAAGGTCCCACGGAAACGTAGAGGCCAACAAGCCAGGTATGTCGTCAAATATTACCGCCGAGATGATAGATTGGGTTAGGCTAGCTTATATTATGTTATTGATGAATATAAAGGTCCCACGGAGACGTAGAGGCCAACAAGCCAGGAATGTGGTCAAATATTACCGCCGAGATGTTAGATTGGGATAGACTAGCTTATATTATGTTATTGATGTATATAAAGGTCCCACGGAGACGGAGAAGCTAACTCGCCAGGAATGTTGTCAAATATTACCGCCGAGATGTTAGGTTGGGTTAGGTTAGGTTACATTACGTTATTGATGTATATAAAGGTCCCACGGAGACGTAGAGGCCAACTCGCCAGGAATGTTGTCAAATGTTACCGCCGAGATGATAGGTTAGGTTAGGTTAGGTTATATTTCGTTATTGATGTATATGAAGGTCCCACGGAGACGTAGAGGCCAACTCGCCAGGTATGCTGTCAAATATTACCGCCGAGATGTTTGGTTGGGTTAGGTTAGGTTATATAACGTTATTGATGTATATGAAGGTCCCACGGAGACGCAGAGGCCAACTCGCCAGGAATGTTGTCAAATATTACCGCCGAGATGTTAGATTGGGTTAGGTTAGGTTATATTACGTTATTGATGTATATAAATGTCCCACGGAGACGTAGATGCCAACTCGCCAAGAATGTTTTCAAATATTATCGCCGAGATGTTAGTTTGGCTTAGGTTAGGTTATATTACGTTATAGATGTATATAAAGGTCCCACGGAGACGGAGAAGCTAACTCGCCTGGAATGTTGTCAAATATTACCACCGAGATGTTAGGTTGGGGTAGGTTCGGTTATATTACGTTATTGATGTATATAAAGGTCCCACGGAGACGTAGAGGCCAACAAGACAGGAATGTGGTCAAATATTACCGCCGACATGTTAGATTGCGTTAGGCTAGCTTATATTATGTTATTGATGTATATAAAGGTCCCACGGAGACGTAGAGGCCAACAAGACAGGAATGTGGTCAAATATTTCCGCCGAGATGTTAGATTGGGTTAGGCTAGCTTATATTATGTTATTGATGTACATAAAGGTCCCACGGAGACGTAGAGGCCAACTCGGAAGGAATGTTGTCAAATATTACCGCCGAGATTTTAGGTTGGTTTAGGATAGGTTATATTACGTTATTGATGTATATAAAGGTCCCACGGAGACGGAGGAGCCAACTCGCCAGGAATGTTGTCAAATATTACCGCCGAGATGTTAGATTGGGTTAGATTAGGTTATATTACGTTATTGATGTATATAAATGTCCCACGGAGACGTAGATGCCAACTCGCCAGGAATGTTTTCAAATATTACAGCCGAGATGTTAGGTTGGCTTAGGTTAGGTTATATTACGTTATAGATGTATATAAAGGTCCCACGGAGACGGAGAAGCCAACTCGCCTGGAATGTTGTCAAATATTACCACCGAGATGTTAGGTTGGAGTAGGTTAGGTTATATTACGTTATTGATGTATATAAAGGTCCCACGGAGACGTAGAGGCCAACAAGACAGGAATGTGGTCAAATATTACCGCCGACATGTTAGATTGGGTTAGGCTAGCTTATATTATGTTATTGATGTATATAAAGGTCCCACGGAGACGTAGAGGCCAACTCGCCAGGAATGTTGTCAAATATTACCGCCGAGATTTTAGGTTGGTTTAGGATAGGTTATATTACGTTATTGATGTATATAAATGTCCCACGGAGACGTAGATGCCAACT
Organism: Xylocopa violacea; assembly: GCA_963969225.1. Classification (NCBI taxonomy): domain Eukaryota; kingdom Metazoa; phylum Arthropoda; class Insecta; order Hymenoptera; family Apidae; genus Xylocopa; species Xylocopa violacea. The sequence continues at coordinate 3,340,632 of CAXAJV010000611.1, read as the reverse complement.
CGCCAGGAATGTTTTCAAATATTACCGCCGAGATGTTAGTTTGGCTTAGGTTAGGTTATATTACGTTATAGATGTATATAAAGGTCCCACGGAGACGTAGAGGCCAACTCGCCAGGAATGTTGTCAAATATTACCGCCGAGATTTTAGGTTGGTTTAGGTTAGGTTATATTACGTTATTGAAGTATATAAAGGTCCCACGGAGACGTAGAGGCCAACAAGCCAGGAATGTGGTCAAATATTACCGCCGAGATGTTAGGTTGGGTTAGGTTAGGTTATATTACGTTATTGATGTATATAAAGGTCCCACGGAGACGGAGGAGCCAACTCGCCAGGAATGTTGTCAAATGTTACCGCCGAGATGTTAGATTGGGTTAGGTTAGGTTATATTACGTTATTGATGTATATAAATGTCCCACGGAGACGGAGAAGCCAACTCGCCAGGAATGTTGTCAAATATTACCGCCGAGATTTTAGGTTGGTTTAGGATAGGTTATATTACGTTATTGATGTATATAAAGGTCCCACGGAGACGGAGGAACCAACTCGCCAGGAATGTTGTCAAATGTTACCGCCGAGATGTTAGATTGGGTTAGGTTAGGTTATATTACGTTATTGATGTATATAAATGTCCCACGGAGACGGAGAAGCCAACTCGCCAGGAATGTTTTCAAATATTACCGCCGAGATGTTAGGTTGGCTTAGGTTAGGTTATATTACGTTATAGATGTATATAAAGGTCCCACGGAGACGGAGAAGCCAACTCGCCTGGAATGTTGTCAAATGTTACCGCCGAGGTGTTAGGTTGGGTTAGGTTAGGTTATATTACGTTATAGATGTATATAAAGGTCCCATGGAAACGGAGAAGCCAACTCGCCTGGAATGTTGTCAAATATTATCACCGAGATGTTAGGTTGGGGTAGGTTAGGTTATATTACGTTATTGATGTATATAAAGGTCCCACGGAAACGTAGAGGCCAACAAGCCAGGTATGTCGTCAAATATTACCGCCGAGATGATAGATTGGGTTAGGCTAGCTTATATTATGTTATTGATGAATATAAAGGTCCCACGGAGACGTAGAGGCCAACAAGCCAGGAATGTGGTCAAATATTACGGCCGAGATGTTAGATTGGGATAGACTAGCTTATATTATGTTATTGATGTATATAAAGGTCCCACGGAGACGGAGAAGCTAACTCGCCAGGAATGTTGTCAAATATTACCGCCGAGATGTTAGGTTGGGTTAGGTTAGGTTACATTACGTTATTTATGTATATAAAGGTCCCACGGAGACGTAGAGGCCAACTCGCCAGGAATGTTGTCAAATATTACCGCCGAGATGTTAGATTGGGTTAGGTTAGGTTATATTACGTTATTGATGTATATAAATGTCCCACGGAGACGTAGATGCCAACTCGCCAGGAATGTTTTCAAATATTACAGCCGAGATGTTAGGTTGGCTTAGGTTAGGTTATATTACGTTATAGATGTATATAAAGGTCCCACGGAGACGGAGAAGCCAACTCGCCTGGAATGTTGTCAAATATTACCACCGAGATGTTAGGTTGGAGTAGGTTAGGTTATATTACGTTATTGATGTATATAAAGGTCCCACGGGGACGTAGAGGCCAACAAGACAGGAATGTGGTCAAATATTACCGCTGACATGTTAGATTGGGTTAGGCTAGCTTATATTATGTTATTGATGTATATAAAGGTCCCACGGAGACGTAGAGGCCAACTCGCCAGGAATGTTGTCAAATATTACCGCCGAGATGTTAGATTGGGTTAGGTTAGGTTATATTACGTTATTGATGTATATAAATGTCCCACGGAGACGTAGATGCCAACTCGCCAGGAATGTTTTCAAATATTACCGCCGAGATGTTAGTTTGGCTTAGGTTAGGTTATATTACGTTATAGATGTATATAAAGGTCCCACGGAGACGGAGAAGCCAACTCGCCTGGAATGTTGTCAAATATTACCACCGAGATGTTAGGTTGGGGTAGGTTAGGTTATATTACGTTATTGATGTATATAAAGGTCCCACGGAGACGTAGAGGCCAACAAGACAGGAATGTGGTCAAATATTACCGCCGACATGTTAGATTGGGTTAGGCTAGCTTATATTATGTTATTGATGTATATAAAGGTCCCACGGAGACGTAGAGGCCAACTCGCCAGGAATGTTGTCAAATATTACCGCCGAGATTTTAGGTTGGTTTAGGTTAGGTTATATTACGTTATTGAAGTATACAAAGGTCCCACGGAGACGTAGAGGCCACCTCGCCAGGTATGTTGTCAAATATTACCGCCGAGATGTTAGGTTGGGTTAGGTTAGGTTATATTACGTTATTGGTGTATATAAATGTCCCACGGAGACGTAGAGGCCAACTCGCCAGGTATGTTTTCAAATATTACCGCCGAGATGTTAGGTTGGGGTAGGTTAGCTTATATTACGTTATTGATGTATATAAAGGTCCCACGGAGACGTAGAGGCCAACTCGACAGGAATGTTGTCAAATGTTACCGCCGAGATGTTAGGTTGGGTTAAGTTAGGTTATATTACGCGATTGATGTATATAAAGGTCCCACGGAGACGGAGAAGCCAACTCGCCAGGAATGTTCTCAAATATTACTGCCGAGATGTTAGGTTGGGTTAGGTTAGGTTATATTACGTTATTGAAGTATATAAAGGTCCCACGGAGATGGAGAAGCCAACTCGCCAGGAATGTTGTCAAATAGTACCGCTGAGATGTTAGGTTGGGTTAGGTTAGGTTATATTACGTTATTGATGTATATGAAGGCCCCACGGAGACGGAGAAGCCAACTCGCCAGGAATTTTGTCAAATATTACCGCCGAGATGTTAGGTTGGGTTAGGTTAGGTTATATTACGTTATTGATGTATATAAAGGTCCCACGGAGACGTAGAGGCCAACTCGCCAGGAATGTTGTCAAATATTACCGCCGAGATGATAGGTTGGGTTAGGTTAGGTTATATTACGTTATTGAAGTATATAAAGGTCCCACGGAGACGTAGAGGCCAACAAGCCAGGAATGTGGTCAAATATTACCGCCGAGATGTTAGATTGGGATAGACTAGCTTATATTATGTTATTGATGTATATAAAGGTCCCACGGAGACGGAGAGGCTAACTCGCCAGGAATGTTGTCAAATATTACCGCCGAGATGTTAGGTTGGGTTAGGTTAGGTTATATTACGTTATTGATGTATATAAAGATCCCACGGAGACGTAGAGGCCACCTCGCCAGGTATGTTGTCAAATATTACCGCCGAGATGTTAGGTTGGGTTAGGTTAGGTTATATTACGTTATTGATGTATATAAATGTCCCACGGAGACGTAGAGGCCAACTCGCCAGGTATGTTTTCAAATATTACCGGCGAGATGTTAGATTGGGTTAGGTTAGGTTATATTACGTTGTTGATGTATATAAAGGTCCCACGGAGACGTGGAGGCCAATTCGACAGGAATGTTGTCAAATATTACCGCCGAGATGCTAGATTGGGTTAGGCTAGCTTATATTATGTTATTTATGTATATAAAGGTCCCACGGAGACGGAGAAGCCAACTCGCCAGGAATGTTGTCAAATATTACCGCCGAGATGTTAGGTTGGGTTATGTTAGGTTATATTACGTTATTGAAGTATATAAAGGTCCCACGGAGACGTAGAGGCCAACAAGCCAGGTATGTCGTCAAATATTACCGCCGAGATGATAGATTGGGTTAGGCTAGCTTATATTATGTTATTGATGAATATAGAGGTCCCACGGAGACGTAGAGGCCAACAAGCCAGGAATGTGGTCAAATATTACCGCCGAGATGTTAGATTGGGATAGACTAGCTTATATTATGTTATTGATGTATATAAAGGTCCCACGGAGACGGAGAAGCTAACTCGCCAGGAATGTTGTCAAATATTACCGCCGAGATGTTAGGTTGGGTTAGGTTAGGTTACATTACGTTATTGATGTATATAAAGGTCCCACGGTGACGTAGAGGCCAACTCGCCAGGTATGTTTTCAAATATTACCGCCGAGATGTTAGGTTGGGTTAGGTTAGGTTATATTACGTGATTGATGTATATAAAGGTCCCACGGAGACGTAGAGGCCAACAAGCCAGGTATGTCGTCAAATATTACCGCCGAAATGTTAGATTGGTTTAGGTTAGGTTATATAACGTTATTGAAGTATATAAAGGTCCCACGGTGACGTAGAGGCCAATTCGCCAGGAATGTTGTCAAATATTACCGCCGAGATGGTAGGTTGGGTTAGGTTACGTTATATTACGTTATTGATGTATATGAAGGTTAACCGGAGACGTTGAGGCCAACTCGCTAGGAATGATGTCAAATATTACCGCCGAGATATTAGATTGGGTTAGGTTAGGTTATATTACGTTATTGAAGTATATAAAGGTCCCACGGAGACGTAGAGGCCAACAAGCCAGGAATGTGGTCAAATATTACCGCCGAGATGTTAGGTTGGGTTAGGTTAGGTCATATTACGTTATTGATGTATATAAAGGTCCCACGGAGACGTAGAGGCCAACAACACAGGAATGTGGTCAAATATTACCGCCGAGATGTTAGGTTGGGGTAGGTTAGCTTATATTACGTTATTGATGTATATAAAGGTCCCACGGAGACGTAGAGGCCAACTCGACAGGAATGTTGTCAAATGTTACCGCCGAGATGTTAGGTTGGGTTAAGTTAGGTTATATTACGTGATTGATGTATATAAAGGTCCCACGGAGACGTAGAGGCGAACAAGCCAGGAATGTGGTCAAATATTACCGCCGAGATGTTAGGTTGGGTTAGGTTAGGTTATGTTACGTTATTGATGTATATAAAGGTCCCACGGAGACGTAGAGGCCAAATCGCCAGGTATGTTTTCAAATATTACCGGCGAGATGATAGATTGGGTTAGGTTAGGTTATATTACGTTATTGATGTATATAAAGGTCCCACGGAGACGTAGAGGCCAACAAGCCAGGAATGTGGTCTAATATTACCGCCGAGATGCTAGATTGGGTTAGGCTAGCTTATATTATGTTATTTATGTATATAAAGGTCCCACGGAGACGGAGAAGCCAACTCGCCAGGAATGTTGTCAAATATTACCGCCGAGATGTTAGGTTGGGTTATGTTAGGTTATATTACGTTATTGAAGTATATAAAGGTCCCACGGAGACGTAGAGGCCAACAAGCCAGGTATGTCGTCAAATATTACCGCCGAGATGATAGATTGGGTTAGGCTAGCTTATATTATGTTATTGATGAATATAGAGTTCCCACGGAGACGTAGAGGCCAACAAGCCAGGAATGTGGTCAAATATTACCGCCGAGATGTTAGATTGGGATAGACTAGCTTATATTATGTTATTGATGTATATAAAGGTCCCACGGAGACGGAGAAGCTAACTCGCCAGGAATGTTGTCAAATATTACCGCCGAGATGTTAGGTTGGGTTAGGTTAGGTTATATTACGTTATTGATGTATATAAAGATCCCACGGAGACGTAGAGGCCACCTCGCCAGGTATGTTGTCAAATATTACCGCCGAGATGTTAGGTTGGGTTAGGTTAGGTTATATTACGTTATTGATGTATATAAATGTCCCACGGAGACGTAGAGGCCAACTCGCCAGGTATGTTTTCAAATATTACCGGCGAGATGATAGGTTGGGTTAGGTTAGGTTATATTACGTTATTGATGTATATAAAGGTCCCACGGAGACGTAGAGGCCAACTCGTCAGGAATGTTGTCAAATATTACCGCCGAGATGGTAGGTTGGGTTAGGTTACGTTATATTACGTTATTGATGTATATGAAGGTTAACCGGAGACGTTGAGGCCAACTCGCTAGGAATGATGTCAAATATTACCGCCGAGATATTAGATTGGGTTAGGTTAGGTTATATTACGTTATTGATGTATATAAAGGTCCCACGGTGACGTAGAGTTCAACTCGCCAAGAATGGTGTCAAATATTACCGCCGAGATGATAGGTTGGGTTAGGTTAGGTTATATTACGTTATTGATGTATATAAAGGTCCCACGGAGACGTAGAGGCCAACTCGTCAGGAATGTTGTCAAATATTACCGCCGAGATGGTAGGTTGGGTTAGGTTACGTTATATTACGTTATTGATGTATATGAAGGTTAACCGGAGACGTTGAGGCCAACTCGCTAGGAATGATGTCAAATATTACCGCCGAGATATTAGATTGGGTTAGGTTAGGTTATATTACGTTATTGAAGTATATAAAGGTCCCACGGCGACGTAGAGGCCAACAAGCCAGGAATGTGGTCAAATATTACCGCCGAGATGTTAGGTTGGGTTAGGTTAGGTCATATTACGTTATTGATGTATATAAAGGTCCCACGGAGACGTAGAGGCCAACAACACAGGAATGTGGTCAAATATTACCGCCGAGATGTTAGGTTGGGGTAGGTTAGCTTATATTACGTTATTGATGTATATAAAGGTCCCACGGAGACGTAGAGGCCAACTCGACAGGAATGTTGTCAAATGTTACCGCCGAGATGTTAGGTTGGGTTAAGTTAGGTTATATTACGTGATTGATGTATATAAAGGTCCCACGGAGACGTAGAGGCGAACAAGCCAGGAATGTGGTCAAATATTACCGCCGAGATGTTAGGTTGGGTTAGGTTAGGTTATGTTACGTTATTGATGTATATAAAGGTCCCACGGAGACGTAGAGGCCAACTCGCCAGGTATGTTTTCAAATATTACCGGCGAGATGATAGATTGGGTTAGGTTAGGTTATATTACGTTATTGAAGTATATAAAGGTCCCACGGAGACGTGGAGGCCAATTCGACAGGAATGTTGTCAAATATTACCGCCGAGATGATAGGTTGGGTTAGGTTAGGTTATATTACGTTATTGATGTATATAAAGGTCCCACGGAGACGTAGAGGCCAACTCGTCAGGAATGTTGTCAAATATTACCGCCGAGATGGTAGGTTGGGTTAGGTTACGTTATATTACGTTATTGATGTATATGAAGGTTAACCGGAGACGTTGAGGCCAACTCGCTAGGAATGATGTCAAATATTACCGCCGAGATATTAGATTGGGTTAGGTTAGGTTATATTACGTTATTGAAGTATATAAAGGTCCCACGGAGACGTAGAGGCCAACAAGCCAGGAATGTGGTCAAATATTACCGCCGAGATGTTAGGTTGGGTTAGGTTAGGTCATATTACGTTATTGATGTATATAAAGGTCCCACGGAGACGTAGAGGCCAACAAGACAGGAATGTGGTCAAATATTACCGCCGAGATGTTAGGTTGGGGTAGGTTAGCTTATATTACGTTATTGATGTATATAAAGGTCCCACGGAGACGTAGAGGCCAACTCGACAGGAATGTTGTCAAATGTTACCGCCGAGATGTTAGGTTGGGTTAAGTTAGGTTATATTACGTGATTGATGTATATAAAGGTCCCACGGAGACGTAGAGGCGAACAAGCCAGGAATGTGGTCAAATATTACCGCCGAGATGTTAGGTTGGGTTAGGTTAGGTTATGTTACGTTATTGATGTATATAAAGGTCCCACGGAGACGTAGAGGCCAATTCGCCAGGTATGTTTTCAAATATTACCGGCGAGATGATAGATTGGGTTAGGTTAGGTTATATTACGTTATTGATGTATATAAAGGTCCCACGGAGACGTAGAGGCCAACTCGCCAGGAATGTTGTCAAATATTACCGCCGAGATGTTAGGTTGGGTTAGGTTAGGTTATATTACGTTATTGATGTATATAAAGATCCCACGGAGACGTAGAGGCCACCTCGCCAGGTATGTTGTCAAATATTACCGCCGAGATGTTAGGTTGGGTTAGGTTAGGTTATATTACGTTATTGATGTATATAAATGTCCCACGGAGACGTAGAGGCCAACTCGCCAGGTATGTTTTCAAATATTACCGGCGAGATGTTAGATTGGGTTAGGTTAGGTTATATTACGTTGTTGATGTATATAAAGGTCCCACGGAGACGTGGAGGCCAATTCGACAGGAATGTTGTCAAATATTACCGCCGAGATGATAGGTTGGGTTAGGTTAGGTTATATTACGTTATTGATGTATATAAAGGTCCCACGGAGACGTAGAGGCCAACTCGCCAGGTATGTTCTCAAATATTACCGGCGAGATGTTAGATTGGGTTAGGTTAGGTTATATTACGTTACTGAAGTATATAAAGGTCCCACGGAGACGTAGAGGCCAACAAGCCAGGAATGTGGTCAAATATTACCGCCGAGATGCTAGATTGGGTTAGGCTAGCTTATATTATGTTATTTATGTATATAAAGGTCCCACGGAGACGGAGAAGCCAACTCGCCAGGAATGTTGTCAAATATTACCGCCGAGATGTTAGGTTGGGTTATGTTAGGTTATATTACGTTATTGAAGTATATAAAGGTCCCACGGAGACGTAGAGGCCAACAAGCCAGGTATGTCGTCAAATATTACCGCCGAGATGATAGATTGGGTTAGGCTAGCTTATATTATGTTATTGATGAATATAGAGGTCCCACGGAGACGTAGAGGCCAACAAGCCAGGAATGTGGTCAAATATTACCGCCGAGATGTTAGATTGGGATAGACTAGCTTATATTATGTTATTGATGTATATAAAGGTCCCACGGAGACGGAGAAGCTAACTCGCCAGGAATGTTGTCAAATATTACCGCCGAGATGTTAGGTTGGGTTAGGTTAGGTTACATTACGTTATTGATGTATATAAAGGTCCCACGGTGACGTAGAGGCCAACTCGCCAGGTATGTTTTCAAATATTACCGCCGAGATGATAGGTTGGGTTAGGTTAGGTTATATTACGTTATTGATGTATATAAAGGTCCCACGGAGACGTAGAGGCCAACTCGCCAGGTATGTTCTCAAATATTACCGGCGAGATGTTAGATTGGGTTAGGTTAGGTTATATTACGTTACTGAAGTATATAAAGGTCCCACGGAGACGTAGAGGCCAACAAGCCAGGAATGTGGTCAAATATTACCGCCGAGATGCTAGATTGGGTTAGGCTAGCTTATATTATGTTATTTATGTATATAAAGGTCCCACGGAGACGGAGAAGCCAACTCGCCAGGAATGTTGTCAAATGTTACCGCCGAGATGTTAGGTTGGGTTAAGTTAGGTTATATTACGTGATTGATGTATATAAAGGTCCCACGGAGACGTAGAGGCGAACAAGCCAGGAATGTGGTCAAATATTACCGCCGAGATGTTAGGTTGGGTTAGGTTAGGTTATGTTACGTTATTGATGTATATAAAGGTCCCACGGAGACGTAGAGGCCAACTCGCCAGGTATGTTTTCAAATATTACCGGCGAGATGATAGATTGGGTTAGGTTAGGTTATATTACGTTATTGATGTATATAAATGTCCCACGGAGACGTAGAGGCCAACAAGCCAGGAATGTGGTCAAATATTACCGCCGAGATGCTAGATTGGGTTAGGCTAGCTTATATTATGTTATTTATGTATATAAAGGTCCCACGGAGACGGAGAAGCCAACTCGCCAGGAATGTTGTCAAATATTACCGCCGAGATGTTAGGTTGGGTTATGTTAGGTTATATTACGTTATTGAAGTATATAAAGGTCCCACGGAGACGTAGAGGCCAACAAGCCAGGTATGTCGTCAAATATTACCGCCGAGATGATAGATTGGGTTAGGCTAGCTTATATTATGTTATTGATGAATATAGAGGTCCCACGGAGACGTAGAGGCCAACAAGCCAGGAATGTGGTCAAATATTACCGCCGAGATGTTAGATTGGGATAGACTAGCTTATATTATGTTATTGATGTATATAAAGGTCCCACGGAGACGGAGAAGCTAACTCGCCAGGAATGTTGTCAAATATTACCGCCGAGATGTTAGGTTGGGTTAGGTTAGGTTATATTACGTTATTGATGTATATAAAGATCCCACGGAGACGTAGAGGCCACCTCGCCAGGTATGTTGTCAAATATTACCGCCGAGATGTTAGGTTGGGTTAGGTTAGGTTATATTACGTTATTGATGTATATAAATGTCCCACGGAGACGTAGAGGCCAACTCGCCAGGTATGTTTTCAAATATTACCGGCGAGATGTTAGATTGGGTTAGGTTAGGTTATATTACGTTATTGATGTATATAAAGGTCCCACGGAGACGTGGAGGCCAATTCGACAGGAATGTTGTCAAATATTACCGCCGAGATGATAGGTTGGGTTAGGTTAGGTTATATTACGTTATTGATGTATATAAAGGTCCCACGGAGACGTAGAGGCCAACTCGTCAGGAATGTTGTCAAATATTACCGCCGAGATGGTAGGTTGGGTTAGGTTACGTTATATTACGTTATTGATGTATATGAAGGTTAACCGGAGACGTTGAGGCCAACTCGCTAGGAATGATGTCAAATATTACCGCCGAGATATGAGATTGGGTTAGGTTAGGTTATATTACGTTATTGAAGTATATAAAGGTCCCACGGAGACGTAGAGGCCAACAAGCCAGGAATGTGGTCAAATATTACCGCCGAGATGTTAGGTTGGGTTAGGTTAGGTCATATTACGTTATTGATGTATATAAAGGTCCCACGGAGACGTAGAGGCCAACAAGACAGGAATGTGGTCAAATATTACCGCCGAGATGTTAGGTTGGGGTAGGTTAGCTTATATTACGTTATTGATGTATATAAAGGTCCCACGGAGACGTAGAGGCCAACTCGACAGGAATGTTGTCAAATGTTACCGCCGAGATGTTAGGTTGGGTTAAGTTAGGTTACATTACGTGATTGATGTATATAAAGGTCCCACGGAGACGTAGAGGCGAACAAGCCAGGAATGTGGTCAAATATTACCGCCGAGATGTTAGGTTGGGTTAGGTTAGGTTATGTTACGTTATTGATGTATATAAAGGTCCCACGGAGACGTAGAGGCCAACTCGCCAGGTATGTTTTCAAATATTACCGCCGAGATGTTAGGTTGGGTTAGGTTAGGTTATATTACGTGATTGATGTATATAAAGGTCCCACGGAGACGTAGAGGCCAACAAGCCAGGTATGTCGTCAAATATTACCGCCGAGATGTTAGATTGGTTTAGGTTAGGTTATATAACGTTATTGAAGTATATAAAGGTCCCACGGTGACGTAGAGGCCAATTCGCCAGGAATGTTGTCAAATATTACCGCCGAGATGATAGGTTGGGTTAGGTTAGGTTATATTACGTTATTGATGCATATAAAGGTCCCACGGAGACGTAGAGACCAACTCGCCAGGTATGTTGTCAAATATTACCGCCGAGATGATAGGATGGGTTAGGTTAGGTTACAATACGTTATTGATGTATATGAAGGTCAAACGGAGACGTAGAGGCCAACTCGCCAGGAATGATGTCAAATATTACCGCCGAGATGTTAGGTTGGGTTAGGTTAGGTTATATTACGTTATTGATGCATATAGAGGTCCCACGGAGACGAAGAGGCCAACTCGCCAGATATGTTTTCAAATATTACCGCCGAGATGTTAGATTGGTTTAGGTTAGGTTATATTACGTTATTGAAGTATATAAAGGTCCCACGGAGACGTAGAGGCCAACAAGCCAGGAATGTCGTCAAATATTACCGCCGAGATGTTAGATTGGGTTAGGCTAGCTTATATTATGTTACTGATGAATATAAAGTTCCCACGGAGACGTAGAGGCCAACAAGCCAGAAATGTGGTCAAATATTACCGCCGAGATGTAGGATTGTGTTAGGTTAGGTTATATTACGTTATTGAGTTATATAAAGGTCCCACGGAGACGTAGAGCCCAACAAGCCAGGAATGTGGTTAAATATTACCGCCGAGATGTTAGGTTGGGTTAGGTTAGGTTATATTACGTTATTGATGTATATAAAGATCACACGTAGACGTAGAGGCCACCTCGCCAGGTATGTTGTCAAATATCACCGCCGAGATTTTAGGTTGGTTTAGGATAGGTTATATTACGTTATTGATGTATATAAAGGTCCCACGGATACGGAGGAGCCAACTCGCCAGGAATGTTGTCAAATGTTACCGCCGAGATGTTAGATTGGGTTAGGTTAGGTTATATTACGTTATTGATGTATATAAATGTCCCACGGAGACGTAGAGGCCAACTCGCCAGGTATGTTTTCAAATATTACCGGCGAAATGATAGATTGGGTTAGGTTAGGTTATATTACGTTATTGATGTATATAAAGGTCCCACGGAGACGTAGAGACCAACTCGCCAGGTATGTTGTCAAATATTACCGCCGAGATGATAGGATGGGTTAGGTTAGGTTATAATACGTTATTGATGTATATGAAGGTCAAACGGAGACGTAGAGGCCAACTCGCCAGGAATGATGTCAAATATTACCGCCGAGAAGTTAGGTTGGGTTAGGTTAGGTTATATTACGTTATTGATGCATATAGAGGTCCCACGGAGACGAAGAGGCCAACTCGCCAGATATGTTTTCAAATATTACCGCCGAGATGTTAGATTGGTTTAGGTTAGGTTATATTACGTTATTGAAGTATATAAAGGTCCCACGGAGACGTAGAGGCCAACAAGCCAGGAATGTCGTCAAATATTACCGCCGAGATGTTAGATTGGGTTAGGCTAGCTTATATTATGTTACTGATGAATATAAAGGTCCCACGGAGACGAAGAGGCCAACAAGCCAGGAATGTGGTCAAATATTACCGCCGAGATGTAAGATTGGGTTAGGTTAGGTTATATTACGTTATTGATGTATATAAAGGTCCCACGGAGACGTAGAGCCCAACAAGCCAGGAATGTGGTTAAATATTACCGCCGAGATGTTAGGTTGGGTTAGGTTAGGTTATATTACGTTATTGATGTATATAAAGATCCCACGGAGACGTAGAGGCCACCTCGCCAGGTATGTTTTCAAATATTACCGGCGAAATGATAGATTGGGTTAGGTTAGGTTATATTACGTTATTGATGTATATAAAGGTCCCACGGAGACGTAGAGACCAACTCGCCAGGTATGTTGTCAAATATTACCGCCGAGATGATAGGATGGGTTAGGTTAGGTTATAATACGTTATTGATGTATATGAAGGTCAAACGGAGACGTAGAGGCCAACTCGCCAGGAATGATGTCAAATATTACCGCCGAGAAGTTAGGTTGGGTTAGGTTAGGTTATATTACGTTATTGATGCATATAGAGGTCCCACGGAGACGAAGAGGCCAACTCGCCAGATATGTTTTCAAATATTACCGCCGAGATGTTAGATTGGTTTAGGTTAGGTTATATTACGTTATTGAAGTATATAAAGGTCCCACGGAGACGTAGAGGCCAACAAGCCAGGAATGTCGTCAAATATTACCGCCGAGATGTTAGATTGGGTTAGGCTAGCTTATATTATGTTACTGATGAATATAAAGGTCCCACGGAGACGTAGAGGCCAACAAGCCAGGAATGTGGTCAAATATTACCGCCGAGATGTAAGATTGGGTTAGGTTAGGTTATATTACGTTATTGATGTATATAAAGGTCCCACGGAGACGTAGAGCCCAACAAGCCAGGAATGTGGTTAAATATTACCGCCGAGATGTTAGGTTGGGTTAGGTTAGGTTATATTACGTTATTGATGTATATAAAGATCCCACGGAGACGTAGAGGCCACCTCGCCAGGTATGTTGTCAAATATTACCGCCGAGATGTTAGGTTGGGTTAGGTTAGGTTATATTACGTTATTGATGTATATGAAGGTCAAACGGAGGCGTAGAGGCCAACAAGCCAGGTATGTCGTCAAATATTACCGCCGAGATGATAGATTGGGTTAGGCTAGCTTATATTATGTTATTGATGAATATAAAGGTCCCACGGAAACGTAGAGGCCAACAAGCCAGGAATGTGGTCAAATATTACCGCCGACATGGTAGATTGAGATAGACTAGCTTATATTATGTTATTGACGTATATAAAGGTCCCACGGAGACGGAGAAGCTAACTCGCCAGGAATGATGTCAAATATTACCGCCGAGATGTTAGGTTGGGTTAGGTTAGGTTATATTACGTTATTGATGCATATAAAGGTCCCACGGAGACGAAGAGGCCAAATCGCCAGATATGTTTTCAAATATTACCGCCGGGATGTTAGATTGGTTTAGGTTAGGTTATATTACGTTATTGAAGTATATAAAGGTCCCACGGAGACGTAGAGGCCAACAAGCCAGGAATGTCGTCAAATATTACCGCCGAGATGTTAGATTGGGTTAGGCTAGCTTATATTATGTTACTGATGAATATAAAGTTCCCACGGAGACGTAGAGGCCAACAAGCCAGAAATGTGGTCAAATATTACCGCCGAGATGTAGGATTGTGTTAGGTTAGGTTATATTACGTTATTGAGTTATATAAAGGTCCCACGGAGACGTAGAGCCCAACAAGCCAGGAATGTGGTTAAATATTACCGCCGAGATGTTAGGTTGGGTTAGGTTAGGTTATATTACGTTATTGATGTATATAAAGATCACACGTAGACGTAGAGGCCACCTCGCCAGGTATGTTGTCAAATATTACCGCCGAGATGTTAGGTTGGGTTAGGTTAGGTTATATTACGTTATTGATGTATATAAATGTCCCACGGAGACGTAGAGGCCAACTCGCCAGGTATGTTTTCAAATATTACCGGCGAGATGATAGATTGGGTTAGGTTAGCTTATATTACGTTATTGATGTATATAAAGGTCCCACGGAGACGTAGAGACCAACTCGCCAGGTATGTTGTCAAATATTACCGCCGAGATGATAGGATGGGTTAGGTTATGTTATAATACGTTATTGATGTATATGAAGGTCAAACGGAGACGTAGAGGCCAACTCGCCAGGAATGATGTCAAATATTACCGCCGAGATGTTAGGTTGGGTTAGGTTAGGTTATATTACGTTGTTGAAGTATATAAAGGTCCCACGGAGACGTAGAGGCCAACAAGCCAGGAATGTCGTCAAATATTACCGCCGAGATGTTAGATTGGGTTAGGATAGCTTATATTATGTTACTGATGAATATAAAGGTCCCACGGAGACGTAGAGGCCAACAAGCCAGGAATGTGGTCAAATATTACCGCCGAGATGTAAGATTGGGTTAGGTTAGGTTATATTACGTTATTGATGTATATAAAGGTCCCACGGAGACGTAGAGCCCAACAAGCCAGGAATGTGGTTAAATATTACCGCCGAGATGTTAGGTTGGGTTAGGTTAGGTTATATTACGTTATTGATGTATATAAAGATCCCACGGAGACGTAGAGGCCACCTCGCCAGGTATGTTTTCAAATATTACCGGCGAAATGATAGATTGGGTTAGGTTAGGTTATATTACGTTATTGATGTATATAAAGGTCCCACGGAGACGTAGAGACCAACTCGCCAGGTATGTTGTCAAATATTACCGCCGAGATGATAGGATGGGTTAGGTTAGGTTATAATACGTTATTGATGTATATGAAGGTCAAACGGAGACGTAGAGGCCAACTCGCCAGGAATGATGTCAAATATTACCGCCGAGAAGTTAGGTTGGGTTAGGTTAGGTTATATTACGTTATTGATGCATATAGAGGTCCCACGGAGACGAAGAGGCCAACTCGCCAGATATGTTTTCAAATATTACCGCCGAGATGTTAGATTGGTTTAGGTTAGGTTATATTACGTTATTGAAGTATATAAAGGTCCCACGGAGACGTAGAGGCCAACAAGCCAGGAATGTCGTCAAATATTACCGCCGAGATGTTAGATTGGGTTAGGCTAGCTTATATTATGTTACTGATGAATATAAAGGTCCCACGGAGACGTAGAGGCCAACAAGCCAGGAATGTGGTCAAATATTACCGCCGAGATGTAAGATTGGGTTAGGTTAGGTTATATTACGTTATTGATGTATATAAAGGTCCCACGGAGACGTAGAGCCCAACAAGCCAGGAATGTGGTTAAATATTACCGCCGAGATGTTAGGTTGGGTTAGGTAAGGTTATATTACGTTATTGATGTATATAAAGATCCCACGGAGACGTAGAGGCCACCTCGCCAGGTATGTTGTCAAATATTACCGCCGAGATGTTAGGTTGGGTTAGGTTAGGTTATATTACGTTATTGATGTATATAAATGTCCCACGGAGACGTAGAGGCCAACTCGCCAGGTATGTTTTCAAATATTACCGGCGAGATGTTAGATTGGGTTAGGTTAGGTTATGATACGTTATTGATGTATATGAAGGTCAAACGGAGGCGTAGAGGCCAACAAGCCAGGAATGTCGTCAAATATTACCGCCGAGATGTTAGATTGGGTTAGGCTAGCTTATATTATGTTACTGATGAATATAAAGTTCCCACGGAGACGTAGAGGCCAACAAGCCAGAAATGTGGTCAAATATTACCGCCGAGATGTAGGATTGTGTTAGGTTAGGTTATATTACGTTATTGAGTTATATAAAGGTCCCACGGAGACGTAGAGCCCAACAAGCCAGGAATGTGGTTAAATATTACCGCCGAGATGTTAGGTTGGGTTAGGTTAGGTTATATTACGTTATTGAAGTATATAAAGGTCCCACGGAGACGTAGAGGCCAACAAGCCAGGAATGTGGTCAAATATTACCGCCGAGATGTTAGGTTGGGTTAGGTTAGGTCATATTACGTTATTGATGTATATAAAGGTCCCACGGAGACGTAGAGGCCAACAAGACAGGAATGTGGTCAAATATTACCGCCGAGATGTTAGGTTGGGGTAGGTTAGCTTATATTACGTTATTGATGTATATAAAGGTCCCACGGAGACGTAGAGGCCAACTCGACAGGAATGTTGTCAAATGTTACCGCCGAGATGTTAGGTTGGGTTAAGTTAGGTTATATTACGTGATTGATGTATATAAAGGTCCCACGGAGACGTAGAGGCGAACAAGCAAGGAATGTGGTCAAATATTACCGCCGAGATGTTAGGTTGGGTTAGGTTAGGTTATGTTACGTTATTGATGTATATAAAGGTCCCACGGAGACGTAGAGGCCAACTCGCCAGGTATGTTTTCAAATATTACCGGCGAGATGATAGATTGGGTTAGGTTAGGTTATATTACGTTATTGATGTATATAAAGGTCCCACGGAGACGTAGAGGCCAACTCGCCAGGTATGTTTTCAAATATTACCGGCGAGATGATAGATTGGGTTAGGTTAGGTTATATTACGTTATTGATGTATATAAAGGTCCCACGGAGACGTAGAGGCCAACAAGCCAGGAATGTGGTCAAATATTACCGCCGAGATGCTAGATTGGGTTAGGCTAGCTTATATTATGTTATTTATGTATATAAAGGTCCCACGGAGACGGAGAAGCCAACTCGCCAGGAATGTTGTCAAATATTACCGCCGAGATGTTAGGTTGGGTTATGTTAGGTTATATTACGTTATTGAAGTATATAAAGGTCCCACGGAGACGTAGAGGCCAACAAGCCAGGTATGTCGTCAAATATTACCGCCGAGATGATAGATTGGGTTAGGCTAGCTTATATTATGTTATTGATGAATATAGAGGTCCCACGGAGACGTAGAGGCCAACAAGCCAGGAATGTGGTCAAATATTACCGCCGAGATGTTAGATTGGGATAGACTAGCTTATATTATGTTATTGATGTATATAAAGGTCCCACGGAGACGGAGAAGCTAACTCGCCAGGAATGTTGTCAAATATTACCGCCGAGATGTTAGGTTGGGTTAGGTTAGGTTACATTACGTTATTGATGTATATAAAGGTCCCACGGTGACGTAGAGGCCAACTCGCCAGGTATGTTTTCAAATATTACCGCCGAGATGTTAAGTTGGGTTAGGTTAGGTTATATTACGTGATTGATGTATATAAAGGTCCCACGGAGACGTAGAGGCCAACAAGCCAGGTATGTCGTCAAATATTACCGCCGAGATGTTAGATTGGTTTAGGTTAGGTTATATAACGTTATTGAAGTATATAAAGGTCCCACGGTGACGTAGAGGCCAATTCGCCAGGAATGTTGTCAAATATTACCGCCGAGATGATAGGTTGGGTTAGGTTAGGTTATATTACGTTATTGATGTATATAAAGGTCCCACGGAGACGTAGAGACCAACTCGCCAGGTATGTTGTCAAATATTACCGCCGAGATGATAGGATGGGTTAGGTTATGTTATAATACGTTATTGATGTATATGAAGGTCAAACGGAGACGTAGAGGCCAACTCGCCAGGAATGATGTCAAATATTACCGCCGAGATGTTAGGTTGGGTTAGGTTAGGTTATATTACGTTGTTGAAGTATATAAAGGTCCCACGGAGACGTAGAGGCCAACAAGCCAGGAATGTCGTCAAATATTACCGCCGAGATGTTAGATTGGGTTAGGATAGCTTATATTATGTTACTGATGAATATAAAGGTCCCACGGAGACGTAGAGGCCAACAAGCCAGGAATGTGGTCAAATATTACCGCCGAGATGTAAGATTGGGTTAGGTTAGGTTATATTACGTTATTGATGTATATAAAGGTCCCACGGAGACGTAGAGCCCAGCAAGCCAGGAATGTGGTTAAATATTACCGCCGAGATGTTAGGTTGGGTTAGGTTAGGTTATATTACGTTATTGATGTATATAAAGATCCCACGGAGACGTAGAGGCCACCTCGCCAGGTATGTTTTCAAATATTACCGGCGAAATGATAGATTGGGTTAGGTTAGGTTATATTACGTTATTGATGTATATAAAGGTCCCACGGAGACGTAGAGACCAACTCGCCAGGTATGTTGTCAAATATTACCGCCGAGATGATAGGATGGGTTAGGTTAGGTTATAATACGTTATTGATGTATATGAAGGTCAAACGGAGACGTAGAGGCCAACTCGCCAGGAATGATGTCAAATATTACCGCCGAGAAGTTAGGTTGGGTTAGGTTAGGTTATATTACGTTATTGATGCATATAGAGGTCCCACGGAGACGAAGAGGCCAACTCGCCAGATATGTTTTCAAATATTACCGCCGAGATGTTAGATTGGTTTAGGTTAGGTTATATTACGTTATTGAAGTATATAAAGGTCCCACGGAGACGTAGAGGCCAACAAGCCAGGAATGTCGTCAAATATTACCGCCGAGATGTTAGATTGGGTTAGGCTAGCTTATATTATGTTACTGATGAATATAAAGGTCCCACGGAGACGTAGAGGCCAACAAGCCAGGAATGTGGTCAAATATTACCGCCGAGATGTAAGATTGGGTTAGGTTAGGTTATATTACGTTATTGATGTATATAAAGGTCCCACGGAGACGTAGAGCCCAACAAGCCAGGAATGTGGTTAAATATTACCGCCGAGATGTTAGGTTGGGTTAGGTTAGGTTATATTACGTTATTGATGTATATAAAGATCCCACGGAGACGTAGAGGCCACCTCGCCAGGTATGTTGTCAAATATTACCGCCGAGATGTTAGGTTGGGTTAGGTTAGGTTATATTACGTTATTGATGTATATAAATGTCCCACGGAGACGTAGAGGCCAACTCGCCAGGTATGTTTTCAAATATTACCGGCGAGATGTTAGATTGGGTTAGGTTAGGTTATGATACGTTATTGATGTATATGAAGGTCAAACGGAGGCGTAGAGGCCAACAAGCCAGGTATGTCGTCAAATATTACCGCCGAGATGATAGATTGGGTTAGGCTAGCTTATATTATGTTATTGATGAATATAAAGGTCCCACGGAGACGTAGAGGCCAACAAGCCAGGAATGTGGTCAAATATTACCGCCGACATGGTAGATTGAGATAGACTAGCTTATATTATGTTATTGACGTATATAAAGGTCCCACGGAGACGGAGAATCTAACTCGCCAGGAATGATGTCAAATATTACCGCCGAGATGTTAGGTTGGGTTAGGTTAGGTTATATTACGTTATTGATGCATATAAAGGTCCCACGGAGACGAAGAGGCCAAATCGCCAGATATGTTTTCAAATATTACCGCCGAGATGTTAGATTGGTTTAGGTTAGGTTATATTACGTTATTGAAGTATATAAAGGTCCCACGGAGACGTAGAGGCCAACAAGCCAGGAATGTCGTCAAATATTACCGCCGAGATGTTAGATTGGGTTAGGCTAGCTTATATTATGTTACTGATGAATATAAAGTTCCCACGGAGACGTAGAGGCCAACAAGCCAGAAATGTGGTCAAATATTACCGCCGAGATGTAGGATTGTGTTAGGTTAGGTTATATTACGTTATTGAGTTATATAAAGGTCCCACGGAGACGTAGTGCCCAACAAGCCAGGAATGTGGTTAAATATTACCGCCGAGATGTTAGGTTGGGTTAGGTTAGGTTATATTACGTTATTGATGTATATAAAGGCCCCACGGAGACGGAGAAGCCAACTCGCCATTAATTTTGTCAAATATTACCGCCGAGATGTTAGGTTGGGTTAGGTTAGGTTATATTACGTTATTGATGTATATAAAGGTCCCACGGAGACGTGGAGGCCAATTCGACAGGAATGTTGTCAAATATTACCGCCGAGATGATAGGTTGGGTTAGGTTACGTTATATTACGTTATTGATGTATATGAAGGTTAACCGGAGACGTTGAGGCCAACTCGCTAGGAATGATGTCAAATATTACCGCCGAGATATTAGATTGGGTTAGGTTAGGTTATATTACGTTATTGAAGTATATAAAGGTCCCACGGAGACGTAGAGGCCAACAAGCCAGGAATGTGGTCAAATATTACCGCCGAGATGTTAGGTTGGGTTAGGTTAGGTCATATTACGTTATTGATGTATATAAAGGTCCCACGGAGACGTAGAGGCCAACAAGACAGGAATGTGGTCAAATATTACCACCGAGATGTTAGGTTGGGGTAGGTTAGCTTATATTACGTTATTGATGTATATAAAGGTCCCACGGAGACGTAGAGGCCAACTCGACAGGAATGTTGTCAAATGTTACCGCCGAGATGTTAGGTTGGGTTAAGTTAGGTTATATTACGTGATTGATGTATATAAAGGTCCCACGGAGACGTAGAGGCGAACAAGCCAGGAATGTGGTCAAATATTACCGCCGAGATGTTAGGTTGGGTTAGGTTAGGTTATGTTACGTTATTGATGTATATAAAGGTCCCACGGAGACGTAGAGGCCAACTCGCCAGGTATGTTTTCAAATATTACCGGCGAGATGATAGATTGGGTTAGGTTAGGTTATATTACGTTATTGATGTATATAAAGGTCCCACGGAGACGTAGAGGCCAACTCGCCAGGTATGTTTTCAAATATTACCGGCGAGATGATAGATTGGGTTAGGTTAGGTTATATTACGTTATTGATGTATATAAAGGTCCCACGGAGACGTAGAGGCCAACAAGCCAGGAATGTGGTCAAATATTACCGCCGAGATGCTAGATTGGGTTAGGCTAGCTTATATTATGTTATTTATGTATATAAAGGTCCCACGGAGACGGAGAAGCCAACTCGCCAGGAATGTTGTCAAATATTACCGCCGAGATGTTAGGTTGGGTTATGTTAGGTTATATTACGTTATTGAAGTATATAAAGGTCCCACGGAGACGTAGAGGCCAACAAGCCAGGTATGTCGTCAAATATTACCGCCGAGATGATAGATTGGGTTAGGCTAGCTTATATTATGTTATTGATGAATATAGAGGTCCCACGGAGACGTAGAGGCCAACAAGCCAGGAATGTGGTCAAATATTACCGCCGAGATGTTAGATTGGGATAGACTAGCTTATATTATGTTATTGATGTATATAAAGGTCCCACGGAGACGGAGAAGCTAACTCGCCAGGAATGTTGTCAAATATTACCGCCGAGATGTTAGGTTGGGTTAGGTTAGGTTACATTACGTTATTGATGTATATAAAGGTCCCACGGTGACGTAGAGGCCAACTCGCCAGGTATGTTTTCAAATATTACCGCCGAGATGTTAAGTTGGGTTAGGTTAGGTTATATTACGTGATTGATGTATATAAAGGTCCCACGGAGACGTAGAGGCCAACAAGCCAGGTATGTCGTCAAATATTACCGCCGAGATGTTAGATTGGTTTAGGTTAGGTTATATAACGTTATTGAAGTATATAAAGGTCCCACGGTGACGTAGAGGCCAATTCGCCAGGAATGTTGTCAAATATTACCGCCGAGATGATAGGTTGGGTTAGGTTAGGTTATATTACGTTATTGATGTATATAAAGGTCCCACGGAGACGTAGAGACCAACTCGCCAGGTATGTTGTCAAATATTACCGCCGAGATGATAGGATGGGTTAGGTTAGGTTACAATACGTTATTGATGTATATGAAGGTCAAACGGAGACGTAGAGGCCAACTCGCCAGGAATGATGTCAAATATTACCGCCGAGATGTTAGGTTGGGTTAGGTTAGGTTATATTACGTTATTGATGCATATAGAGGTCCCACGGAGACGAAGAGGCCAACTCGCCAGATATGTTTTCAAATATTACCGCCGAGATGTTAGATTGGTTTAGGTTAGGTTATATTACGTTATTGAAGTATATAAAGGTCCCACGGAGACGTAGAGGCCAACAAGCCAGGAATGTCGTCAAATATTACCGCCGAGATGTTAGATTGGGTTAGGCTAGCTTATATTATGTTACTGATGAATATAAAGTTCCCACGGAGACGTAGAGGCCAACAAGCCAGAAATGTGGTCAAATATTACCGCCGAGATGTAGGATTGTGTTAGGTTAGGTTATATTACGTTATTGAGTTATATAAAGGTCCCACGGAGACGTAGAGCCCAACAAGCCAGGAATGTGGTTATATATTACCGCCGAGATGTTAGGTTGGGTTAGGTTAGGTTATATTACGTTATTGAAGTATATAAAGGTCCCACGGAGACGTAGAGGCCAACAAGCCAGGAATGTGGTCAAATATTACCGCCGAGATGTTAGGTTGGGTTACGTTAGGTCATATTACGTTATTGATGTATATAAAGGTCCCACGGAGACGTAGAGGCCAACAAGACAGGAATGTGGTCAAATATTACCGCCGAGATGTTAGGTTGGGGTAGGTTAGCTTATATTACGTTATTGATGTATATAAAGGTCCCACGGAGACGTAGAGGCCAACTCGACAGGAATGTTGTCAAATGTTACCGCCGAGATGTTAGGTTGGGTTAAGTTAGGTTATATTACGTGATTGATGTATATAAAGGTCCCACGGAGACGTAGAGGCGAACAAGCCAGGAATGTGGTCAAATATTACCGCCGAGATGTTAGGTTGGGTTAGGTTAGGTTATGTTACGTTATTGATGTATATAAAGGTCCCACGGAGACGTAGAGGCCAACTCGCCAGGTATGTTTTCAAATATTACCGGCGAGATGATAGATTGGGTTAGGTTAGGTTATATTACGTTATTGATGTATATAAAGGTCCCACGGAGACGTAGAGGCCAACTCGCCAGGTATGTTTTCAAATATTACCGGCGAGATGATAGATTGGGTTAGGTTAGGTTATATTACGTTATTGATGTATATAAAGGTCCCACGGAGACGTAGAGGCCAACAAGCCAGGAATGTGGTCAAATATTACCGCCGAGATGCTAGATTGGGTTAGGCTAGCTTATATTATGTTATTTATGTATATAAAGGTCCCACGGAGACGGAGAAGCCAACTCGCCAGGAATGTTGTCAAATATTACCGCCGAGATGTTAGGTTGGGTTATGTTAGGTTATATTACGTTATTGAAGTATATAAAGGTCCCACGGAGACGTAGAGGCCAACAAGCCAGGTATGTCGTCAAATATTACCGCCGAGATGATAGATTGGGTTAGGCTAGCTTATATTATGTTATTGATGAATATAGAGGTCCCACGGAGACGTAGAGGCCAACAATCCAGGAATGTGGTCAAATATTACCGCCGAGATGTTAGATTGGGATAGACTAGCTTATATTATGTTATTGATGTATATAAAGGTCCCACGGAGACGGAGAAGCTAACTCGCCAGGAATGTTGTCAAATATTACCGCCGAGATGTTAGGTTGGGTTAGGTTAGGTTACATTACGTTATTGATGTATATAAAGGTCCCACGGTGACGTAGAGGCCAACTCGCCAGGTATGTTTTCAAATATTACCGCCGAGATGTTAAGTTGGGTTAGGTTAGGTTATATTACGTGATTGATGTATATAAAGGTCCCACGGAGACGTAGAGGCCAACAAGCCAGGTATGTCGTCAAATATTACCGCCGAGATGTTAGATTGGTTTAGGTTAGGTTATATAACGTTATTGAAGTATATAAAGGTCCCACGGTGACGTAGAGGCCAATTCGCCAGGAATGTTGTCAAATATTACCGCCGAGATGATAGGTTGGGTTAGGTTAGGTTATATTACGTTATTGATGTATATAAAGGTCCCACGGAGACGTAGAGACCAACTCGCCAGGTATGTTGTCAAATATTACCGCCGAGATGATAGGATGGGTTAGGTTATGTTATAATACGTTATTGATGTATATGAAGGTCAAACGGAGACGTAGAGGCCAACTCGCCAGGAATGATGTCAAATATTACCGCCGAGATGTTAGGTTGGGTTAGGTTAGGTTATATTACGTTGTTGAAGTATATAAAGGTCCCACGGAGACGTAGAGGCCAACAAGCCAGGAATGTCGTCAAATATTACTGCCGAGATGTTAGATTGGGTTAGGATAGCTTATATTATGTTACTGATGAATATAAAGGTCCCACGGAGACGTAGAGGCCAACAAGCCAGGAATGTGGTCAAATATTACCGCCGAGATGTAAGATTGGGTTAGGTTAGGTTATATTACGTTATTGATGTATATAAAGGTCCCACGGAGACGTAGAGCCCAGCAAGCCAGGAATGTGGTTAAATATTACCGCCGAGATGTTAGGTTGGGTTAGGTTAGGTTATATTACGTTATTGATGTATATAAAGATCCCACGGAGACGTAGAGGCCACCTCGCCAGGTATGTTTTCAAATATTACCGGCGAAATGATAGATTGGGTTAGGTTAGGTTATATTACGTTATTGATGTATATAAAGGTCCCACGGAGACGTAGAGACCAACTCGCCAGGTATGTTGTCAAATATTACCGCCGAGATGATAGGATGGGTTAGGTTAGGTTATAATACGTTATTGATGTATATGAAGGTCAAACGGAGACGTAGAGGCCAACTCGCCAGGAATGATGTCAAATATTACCGCCGAGATGTTAGATTGGTTTAGGTTAGGTTATATTACGTTATTGAAGTATATAAAGGTCCCACGGAGACGTAGAGGCCAACAAGCCAGGAATGTCGTCAAATATTACCGCCGAGATGTTAGATTGGGTTAGGCTAGCTTATATTATGTTACTGATGAATATAAAGGTCCCACGGAGACGTAGAGGCCAACAAGCCAGGAATGTGGTCAAATATTACCGCCGAGATGTAAGATTGGGTTAGGTTAGGTTATATTACGTTATTGATGTATATAAAGGTCCCACGGAGACGTAGAGCCCAACAAGCCAGGAATGTGGTTAAATATTACCGCCGAGATGTTAGGTTGGGTTAGGTTAGGTTATATTACGTTATTGATGTATATAAAGATCCCACGGAGACGTAGAGGCCACCTCGCCAGGTATGTTGTCAAATATTACCGCCGAGATGTTAGGTTGGGTTAGGTTAGGTTATATTACGTTATTGATGTATATAAATGTCCCACGGAGACGTAGAGGCCAACTCGCCAGGTATGTTTTCAAATATTACCGGCGAGATGTTAGATTGGGTTAGGTTAGGTTATGATACGTTATTGATGTATATGAAGGTCAAACGGAGGCGTAGAGGCCAACAAGCCAGGTATGTCGTCAAATATTACCGCCGAGATGATAGATTGGGTTAGGCTAGCTTATATTATGTTATTGATGAATATAAAGGTCCCACGGAGACGTAGAGGCCAACAAGCCAGGAATGTGGTCAAATATTACCGCCGACATGGTAGATTGAGATAGACTAGCTTATATTATGTTATTGACGTATATAAAGGTCCCACGGAGACGGAGAATCTAACTCGCCAGGAATGATGTCAAATATTACCGCCGAGATGTTAGGTTGGGTTAGGTTAGGTTATATTACGTTATTGATGCATATAAAGGTCCCACGGAGACGAAGAGGCCAAATCGCCAGATATGTTTTCAAATATTACCGCCGAGATGTTAGATTGGTTTAGGTTAGGTTATATTACGTTATTGAAGTATATAAAGGTCCCACGGAGACGTAGAGGCCAACAAGCCAGGAATGTCGTCAAATATTACCGCCGAGATGTTAGATTGGGTTAGGCTAGCTTATATTATGTTACTGATGAATATAAAGTTCCCACGGAGACGTAGAGGCCAACAAGCCAGAAATGTGGTCAAATATTACCGCCGAGATGTAGGATTGTGTTAGGTTAGGTTATATTACGTTATTGAGTTATATAAAGGTCCCACGGAGACGTAGAGCCCAACAAGCCAGGAATGTGGTTAAATATTACCGCCGAGATGTTAGGTTGGGTTAGGTTAGGTTATATTACGTTATTGATGTATATAAAGGCCCCACGGAGACGGAGAAGCCAACTCGCCATTAATTTTGTCAAATATTACCGCCGAGATGTTAGGTTGGGTTAGGTTAGGTTATATTACGTTATTGATGTATATAAAGGTCCCACGGAGACGTGGAGGCCAATTCGACAGGAATGTTGTCAAATATTACCGCCGAGATGATAGGTTGGGTTAGGTTACGTTATATTACGTTATTGATGTATATGAAGGTTAACCGGAGACGTTGAGGCCAACTCGCTAGGAATGATGTCAAATATTACCGCCGAGATATTAGATTGGGTTAGGTTAGGTTATATTACGTTATTGAAGTATATAAAGGTCCCACGGAGACGTAGAGGCCAACAAGCCAGGAATGTGGTCAAATATTACCGCCGAGATGTTAGGTTGGGTTAGGTTAGGTCATATTACGTTATTGATGTATATAAAGGTCCCACGGAGACGTAGAGGCCAACAAGACAGGAATGTGGTCAAATATTACCACCGAGATGTTAGGTTGGGGTAGGTTAGCTTATATTACGTTATTGATGTATATAAAGGTCCCACGGAGACGTAGAGGCCAACTCGACAGGAATGTTGTCAAATGTTACCGCCGAGATGTTAGGTTGGGTTAAGTTAGGTTATATTACGTGATTGATGTATATAAAGGTCCCACGGAGACGTAGAGGCGAACAAGCCAGGAATGTGGTCAAATATTACCGCCGAGATGTTAGGTTGGGTTAGGTTAGGTTATGTTACGTTATTGATGTATATAAAGGTCCCACGGAGACGTAGAGGCCAACTCGCCAGGTATGTTTTCAAATATTACCGGCGAGATGATAGATTGGGTTAGGTTAGGTTATATTACGTTATTGATGTATATAAAGGTCCCACGGAGACGTAGAGGCCAACTCGCCAGGTATGTTTTCAAATATTACCGGCGAGATGATAGATTGGGTTAGGTTAGGTTATATTACGTTATTGATGTATATAAAGGTCCCACGGAGACGTAGAGGCCAACAAGCCAGGAATGTGGTCAAATATTACCGCCGAGATGCTAGATTGGGTTAGGCTAGCTTATATTATGTTATTTATGTATATAAAGGTCCCACGGAGACGGAGAAGCCAACTCGCCAGGAATGTTGTCAAATATTACCGCCGAGATGTTAGGTTGGGTTATGTTAGGTTATATTACGTTATTGAAGTATATAAAGGTCCCACGGAGACGTAGAGGCCAACAAGCCAGGTATGTCGTCAAATATTACCGCCGAGATGATAGATTGGGTTAGGCTAGCTTATATTATGTTATTGATGAATATAGAGGTCCCACGGAGACGTAGAGGCCAACAAGCCAGGAATGTGGTCAAATATTACCGCCGAGATGTTAGATTGGGATAGACTAGCTTATATTATGTTATTGATGTATATAAAGGTCCCACGGAGACGGAGAAGCTAACTCGCCAGGAATGTTGTCAAATATTACCGCCGAGATGTTAGGTTGGGTTAGGTTAGGTTACATTACGTTATTGATGTATATAAAGGTCCCACGGTGACGTAGAGGCCAACTCGCCAGGTATGTTTTCAAATATTACCGCCGAGATGTTAAGTTGGGTTAGGTTAGGTTATATTACGTGATTGATGTATATAAAGGTCCCACGGAGACGTAGAGGCCAACAAGCCAGGTATGTCGTCAAATATTACCGCCGAGATGTTAGATTGGTTTAGGTTAGGTTATATAACGTTATTGAAGTATATAAAGGTCCCACGGTGACGTAGAGGCCAATTCGCCAGGAATGTTGTCAAATATTACCGCCGAGATGATAGGTTGGGTTAGGTTAGGTTATATTACGTTATTGATGTATATAAAGGTCCCACGGAGACGTAGAGACCAACTCGCCAGGTATGTTGTCAAATATTACCGCCGAGATGATAGGATGGGTTAGGTTAGGTTACAATACGTTATTGATGTATATGAAGGTCAAACGGAGACGTAGAGGCCAACTCGCCAGGAATGATGTCAAATATTACCGCCGAGATGTTAGGTTGGGTTAGGTTAGGTTATATTACGTTATTGATGCATATAGAGGTCCCACGGAGACGAAGAGGCCAACTCGCCAGATATGTTTTCAAATATTACCGCCGAGATGTTAGATTGGTTTAGGTTAGGTTATATTACGTTATTGAAGTATATAAAGGTCCCACGGAGACGTAGAGGCCAACAAGCCAGGAATGTCGTCAAATATTACCGCCGAGATGTTAGATTGGGTTAGGCTAGCTTATATTATGTTACTGATGAATATAAAGTTCCCACGGAGACGTAGAGGCCAACAAGCCAGAAATGTGGTCAAATATTACCGCCGAGATGTAGGATTGTGTTAGGTTAGGTTATATTACGTTATTGAGTTATATAAAGGTCCCACGGAGACGTAGAGCCCAACAAGCCAGGAATGTGGTTAAATATTACCGCCGAGATGTTAGGTTGGGTTAGGTTAGGTTATATTACGTTATTGATGTATATAAAGATCACACGTAGACGTAGAGGCCACCTCGCCAGGTATGTTGTCAAATATTACCGCCGAGATGTTAGGTTGGGTTAGGTTAGGTTATATTACGTTATTGATGTATATAAATGTCCCACGGAGACGTAGAGGCCAACTCGCCAGGTATGTTTTCAAATATTACCGGCGAAATGATAGATTGGGTTAAGTTAGGTTATATTACGTTATTGATGTATATAAAGGTCCCACGGAGACGTAGAGACCAACTCGCCAGGTATGTTGTCAAATATTACCGCCGAGATGATAGGATGGGTTAGGTTAGGTTATATTATGTTATTGATGAATATAAAGGTCCCACGGAGACGTAGAGGCCAACAAGCCAGGAATGTGGTCAAATATTACCGCCGAGATGTTAGATTGGGATAGACTAGCTTATATTATGTTATTGATGTATATAAAGGTCCCACGGAGACGGAGAAGCTAACTCGCCAGGAATGTTGTCAAATATTACCGCCGAGATGTTAGGTTGGGTTAGGTTAGGTTATATAACGTTATTGAAGTATATAAAGGTCCCACGGTGACGTAGAGGCCAATTCGCCAGGAATGTTGTCAAATATTACCGCCGAGTTGATAGGTTGGGTTAGGTTAGGTTATATTACGTTATTGATGTATATAAAGGTCCCACGGAGACGTAGAGACCAACTCGCCAGGTATGTTGTCAAATATTACCGCCGAGATGATAGGATGGGTTAGGTTATGTTATAATACGTTATTGATGTATATGAAGGTCAAACGGAGACGTAGAGGCCAACTCGCCAGGAATGATGTCAAATATTACCGCCGAGATGTTAGGTTGGGTTAGGTTAGGTTATATTACGTTATTGAAGTATATAAAGGTCCCACGGAGACGTAGAGGCCAACAAGCCAGGAATGTCGTCAAATATTACCGCCGAGATGTTAGATTGGGTTAGGATAGCTTATATTATGTTACTGATGAATATAAAGGTCCCACGGAGACGTAGAGGCCAACAAGCCAGGAATGTGGTCAAATATTACCGCCGAGATGTAAGATTGGGTTAGGTTAGGTTATATTACGTTATTGATGTATATAAAGGTCCCACGGAGTCGTAGAGCCCAACAAGCCAGGAATGTGGTTAAATATTACCGCCGAGATGTTAGGTTGGGTTAGGTTAGGTTATATTACGTTATTGATGTATATAAAGATCCCACGGAGACGTAGAGGCCACCTCGCCAGGTATGTTGTCAAATATTACCGCCGAGATGTTAGGTTGGGTTAGGTTAGGTTATATTACGTTATTGATGTATATAAATGTCCCACGGAGACGTAGAGGCCAACTCGCCAGGTATGTTTTCAAATATTACCGGCGAGATGTTAGATTGGGTTAGGTTAGGTTATAATACGTTATTGATGTATATGAAGGTCAAACGGAGGCGTAGAGGCCAACAAGCCAGGTATGTCGTCAAATATTACCGCCGAGATGATAGATTGGGTTAGGCTAGCTTATATTATGTTATTGATGAATATAAAGGTCCCACGGAGACGTAGAGGCCAACAAGCCAGGAATGTGGTCAAATATTACCGCCGAGATGTTAGATTGGGATAGACTAGCTTATATTATGTTATTGATGTATATAAAGGTCCCACGGAGACGGAGAAGCTAACTCGCCAGGAATGTTGTCAAATATTACCGCCGAGATGTTAGGTTGGGTTAGGTTAGGTTATATAACGTTATTGAAGTATATAAAGGTCCCACGGTGACGTAGAGGCCAATTCGCCAGGAATGTTGTCAAATATTACCGCCGAGATGATAGGTTGGGTTAGGTTAGGTTATATTACGTTATTGATGTATATAAAGGTCCCACGGAGACGTAGAGACCAACTCGCCAGGTATGTTGTCAAATATTACCGCCGAGATGATAGGATGGGTTAGGTTAGGTTACAATACGTTATTGATGTATATGAAGGTCAAACGGAGACGTAGAGGCCAACTCGCCAGGAATGATGTCAAATATTACCCCCGAAAAGTTAGGTTGGGTTAGGTTAGGTTATATTACGTTATTGATGCATATAGAGGTCCCACGGAGACGAAGAGGCCAACTCGCCAGATATGTTTTCAAATATTACCGCCGAGATGTTAGATTGGTTTAGGTTAGGTTATATTACGTTATTGAAGTATATAAAGGTCCCACGGAGACGTAGAGGCCAACAAGCCAGCAATGTCGTCAAATATTACCGCCGAGATGTTAGATTGGGTTAGGCTAGCTTATATTATGTTACTGATGAATATAAAGGTCCCACGGAGACGTAGAGGCCAACAAGCCAGGAATGTGGTCAAATATTACCGCCGAGATGTAAGATTGGGTTAGGTTAGGTTATATTACGTTATTGATGTATATAAAGGTCCCACGGAGACGTAGAGCCCAACAAGCCAGGAATGTGGTTAAATATTACCGCCGAGATGTTAGGTTGGGTTAGGTTAGGTTATATTACGTTATTGATGTATATAAAGATCCCACGGAGACGTAGAGGCCACCTCGCCAGGTATGTTGTCAAATATTACCGCCGAGATGTTAGGTTTGGTTAGGTTAGGTTATATTACGTTATTGATGTATATAAATGTCCCACGCAGACGTAGAGGCCAACTCGCCAGGTATGTTTTCAAATATTACCGGCGAGATGTTAGATTGGGTTAGGTTAGGTTATAATACGTTATTGATGTATATGAAGGTCAAACGGAGGCGTAGAGGCCAACAAGCCAGGTATGTCGTCAAATATTACCGCCGAGATGATAGATTGGGTTAGGCTAGCTTATATTATGTTATTGATGAATATAAAGGTCCCACGGAGACGTAGAGGCCAACTCGCCAGGAATGATGTCAAATATTACCGCCGAGATGTTAGGTTGGGTTAGGTTAGGTTATATTACGTTATTGAAGTATATAAAGGTCCCACGGAGACGTAGAGGCCAACAAGCCAGGAATGTCGTCAAATATTACCGCCGAGAGGTTAGATTGGGTTAGGCTAGCTTATATTATGTTACTGATGAATATAAAGGTCCCACGGAGACGTAGAGGCCAACAAGCCAGGAATGTGGTCAAATATTACCGCCGAGATGTAAGATTGGGTTAGGTTAGGTTATATTACGTTATTGATGTATATAAAGGTCCCACGGAGACGTAGAGCCCAACAAGCCAGGAATGTGGTTAAATATTACCGCCGAGATGTTAGGTTGGGTTAGGTTAGGTTATATTACGTTATTGATGTATATAAAGATCCCACGGAGACGTAGAGGCCACCTCGCCAGGTATGTTGTCAAATATTACCGCCGAGATGTTAGGTTGGGTTAGGTTAGGTTACATTACGTTATTGATGTATATAAAGGTCCCACGGTGACGTAGAGGCCAACTCGCCAGGTATGTTTTCAAATATTACCGCCGAGATGTTAAGTTGGGTTAGGTTAGGTTATATTACGTGATTGATGTATATAAAGGTCCCACGGAGACGTAGAGGCCAACAAGCCAGGTATGTCGTCAAATATTACCGCCGAGATGTTAGATTGGTTTAGGTTAGGTTATATAACGTTATTGAAGTATATAAAGGTCCCACGGTGACGTAGAGGCCAATTCGCCAGGAATGTTGTCAAATATTACCGCCGAGATGATAGGTTGGGTTAGGTTAGGTTATATTACGTTATTGATGTATATAAAGGTCCCACGGAGACGTAGAGACCAACTCGCCAGGTATGTTGTCAAATATTACCGCCGAGATGATAGGATGGGTTAGGTTATGTTATAATACGTTATTGATGTATATGAAGGTCAAACGGAGACGTAGAGGCCAACTCGCCAGGAATGATGTCAAATATTACCGCCGAGATGTTAGGTTGGGTTAGGTTAGGTTATATTACGTTGTTGAAGTATATAAAGGTCCCACGGAGACGTAGAGGCCAACAAGCCAGGAATGTCGTCAAATATTACCGCCGAGATGTTAGATTGGGTTAGGATAGCTTATATTATGTTACTGATGAATATAAAGGTCCCACGGAGACGTAGAGGCCAACAAGCCAGGAATGTGGTCAAATATTACCGCCGAGATGTAAGATTGGGTTAGGTTAGGTTATATTACGTTATTGATGTATATAAAGGTCCCACGGAGACGTAGAGCCCAGCAAGCCAGGAATGTGGTTAAATATTACCGCCGAGATGTTAGGTTGGGTTAGGTTAGGTTATATTACGTTATTGATGTATATAAAGATCCCACGGAGACGTAGAGGCCACCTCGCCAGGTATGTTGTCAAATATTACCGCCGAGATGTTAGGTTGGGTTAGGTTAGGTTATATTACGTTATTGATGTATATAAATGTCCCACGGAGACGTAGAGGCCAACTCGCCAGGTATGTTTTCAAATATTACCGGCGAGATGTTAGATTGGGTTAGGTTAGGTTATGATACGTTATTGATGTATATGAAGGTCAAACGGAGGCGTAGAGGCCAACAAGCCAGGTATGTCGTCAAATATGACCGCCGAGATGATAGATTGGGTTAGGCTAGCTTATATTATGTTATTGATGAATATAAAGGTCCCACGGAGACGTAGAGGCCAACAAGCCAGGAATGTGGTCAAATATTACCGCCGACATGGTAGATTGAGATAGACTAGCTTATATTATGTTATTGACGTATATAAAGGTCCCACGGAGACGGAGAATCTAACTCGCCAGGAATGATGTCAAATATTACCGCCGAGATGTTAGGTTGGGTTAGGTTAGGTTATATTACGTTATTGATGCATATAAAGGTCCCACGGAGACGAAGAGGCCAAATCGCCAGATATGTTTTCAAATATTACCGCCGAGATGTTAGATTGGTTTAGGTTAGGTTATATTACGTTATTGAAGTATATAAAGGTCCCACGGAGACGTAGAGGCCAACAAGCCAGGAATGTCGTCAAATATTACCGCCGAGATGTTAGATTGGGTTAGGCTAGCTTATATTATGTTACTGATGAATATAAAGTTCCCACGGAGACGTAGAGGCCAACAAGCCAGAAATGTGGTCAAATATTACCGCCGAGATGTAGGATTGTGTTAGGTTAGGTTATATTACGTTATTGAGTTATATAAAGGTCCCACGGAGACGTAGAGCCCAACAAGCCAGGAATGTGGTTAAATATTACCGCCGAGATGTTAGGTTGGGTTAGGTTAGGTTATATTACGTTATTGATGTATATAAAGGCCCCACGGAGACGGAGAAGCCAACTCGCCATTAATTTTGTCAAATATTACCGCCGAGATGTTAGGTTGGGTTAGGTTAGGTTATATTACGTTATTGATGTATATAAAGGTCCCACGGAGACGTGGAGGCCAATTCGACAGGAATGTTGTCAAATATTACCGCCGAGATGATAGGTTGGGTTAGGTTACGTTATATTACGTTATTGATGTATATGAAGGTTAACCGGAGACGTTGAGGCCAACTCGCTAGGAATGATGTCAAATATTACCGCCGAGATATTAGATTGGGTTAGGTTAGGTTATATTACGTTATTGAAGTATATAAAGGTCCCACGGAGACGTAGAGGCCAACAAGCCAGGAATGTGGTCAAATATTACCGCCGAGATGTTAGGTTGGGTTAGGTTAGGTCATATTACGTTATTGATGTATATAAAGGTCCCACGGAGACGTAGAGGCCAACAAGACAGGAATGTGGTCAAATATTACCACCGAGATGTTAGGTTGGGGTAGGTTAGCTTATATTACGTTATTGATGTATATAAAGGTCCCACGGAGACGTAGAGGCCAACTCGACAGGAATGTTGTCAAATGTTACCGCCGAGATGTTAGGTTGGGTTAAGTTAGGTTATATTACGTGATTGATGTATATAAAGGTCCCACGGAGACGTAGAGGCGAACAAGCCAGGAATGTGGTCAAATATTACCGCCGAGATGTTAGGTTGGGTTAGGTTAGGTTATGTTACGTTATTGATGTATATAAAGGTCCCACGGAGACGTAGAGGCCAACTCGCCAGGTATGTTTTCAAATATTACCGGCGAGATGATAGATTGGGTTAGGTTAGGTTATATTACGTTATTGATGTATATAAAGGTCCCACGGAGACGTAGAGGCCAACTCGCCAGGTATGTTTTCAAATATTACCGGCGAGATGATAGATTGGGTTAGGTTAGGTTATATTACGTTATTGATGTATATAAAGGTCCCACGGAGACGTAGAGGCCAACAAGCCAGGAATGTGGTCAAATATTACCGCCGAGATGCTAGATTGGGTTAGGCTAGCTTATATTATGTTATTTATGTATATAAAGGTCCCACGGAGACGGAGAAGCCAACTCGCCAGGAATGTTGTCAAATATTACCGCCGAGATGTTAGGTTGGGTTATGTTAGGTTATATTACGTTATTGAAGTATATAAAGGTCCCACGGAGACGTAGAGGCCAACAAGCCAGGTATGTCGTCAAATATTACCGCCGAGATGATAGATTGGGTTAGGCTAGCTTATATTATGTTATTGATGAATATAGAGGTCCCACGGAGACGTAGAGGCCAACAAGCCAGGAATGTGGTCAAATATTACCGCCGAGATGTTAGATTGGGATAGACTAGCTTATATTATGTTATTGATGTATATAAAGGTCCCACGGAGACGGAGAAGCTAACTCGCCAGGAATGTTGTCAAATATTACCGCCGAGATGTTAGGTTGGGTTAGGTTAGGTTACATTACGTTATTGATGTATATAAAGGTCCCACGGTGACGTAGAGGCCAACTCGCCAGGTATGTTTTCAAATATTACCGCCGAGATGTTAAGTTGGGTTAGGTTAGGTTATATTACGTGATTGATGTATATAAAGGTCCCACGGAGACGTAGAGGCCAACAAGCCAGGTATGTCGTCAAATATTACCGCCGAGATGTTAGATTGGTTTAGGTTAGGTTATATAACGTTATTGAAGTATATAAAGGTCCCACGGTGACGTAGAGGCCAATTCGCCAGGAATGTTGTCAAATATTACCGCCGAGATGATAGGTTGGGTTAGGTTAGGTTATATTACGTTATTGATGTATATAAAGGTCCCACGGAGACGTAGAGACCAACTCGCCAGGTATGTTGTCAAATATTACCGCCGAGATGATAGGATGGGTTAGGTTAGGTTACAATACGTTATTGATGTATATGAAGGTCAAACGGAGACGTAGAGGCCAACTCGCCAGGAATGATGTCAAATATTACCGCCGAGATGTTAGGTTGGGTTAGGTTAGGTTATATTACGTTATTGATGCATATAGAGGTCCCACGGAGACGAAGAGGCCAACTCGCCAGATATGTTTTCAAATATTACCGCCGAGATGTTAGATTGGTTTAGGTTAGGTTATATTACGTTATTGAAGTATATAAAGGTCCCACGGAG